>JAGXCT010034001.1:0-37207 GCA_022495035.1 Philopotamus ludificatus
AAGTATTTTTATCAACCCTTTAACCAGTATTCTACACTTCGAGGTGTATTTATTCATTCTTTCTTCTGCCGAAAAGCTTGCAAAATAAAGGGATACTACCAGTCAGGATAATGTGTCAGATAAATCATAAAATGACGCTCTACTTTGGTTCATGTATTTGCTGGAAATGCAGAAAACACACTCGTCAAAATTTAACATTGGTACATGTATGAGAGAAATCTGGGCCAAGTGCCTTAATCAACACTCAATACGCAAATAAAATATCCTGGTATCCAGAAACTTATATATATAAACTTTGGATACTATTTTGCCTCTGAATTAAAAAAGATAAATAATAAATACAAATAACAGGAAATAACCGAAAATTCTATAAAAAATATATCAAAAGGAACCTTAAAACTAAAAAATATAGTGTAACTGCTTAATTAATAATACTTTTAATTAAAAATCTCGTATAATTTAGCACTACTTATAAATTTTATATATTAATTTATTAAAAATATGAGTATTAATTATTTAAAAAAACCAGATGAATGTATAAAGCATTTGGGGTAGTTTAAAAAATAATTCTGGAAAAATTAAAAGGATATCATCGCGGCCATTATATTTAACGATATCACAAACCATCTCATAATGTTTCACCATATCATTTAACTACACAAAGGTAAGACTTATTAACCGGATGCTGGACTAATTTCAACCCCGGCAACAAAAGCAGGCGGAAGGGCGGCCCTTACCTTTTCAAGAGATACTTTCTTACAACGAAAATTTGGGAGGTAGATAAAAAAAAACTTATTAATAATCATCATTATTAGACATAGTTTGTACGGGGGCCGGATCAAAACATGCACGACATGCAATTGTTATTCGAATTTTTTCGTGCATCCGCAGCCAGAAAAAAATGTTTTTTTTAACCCCGGGCTATCGAGGGATGATGTGAAGATTTTTTCGAGTGCCATCCGAGGGTGTGAAAAATCTTGAGACGCCCAAAAAAATGTATACAGACGGTGAGAAATTTGACAGGTAGCACGAAACAAATACTCGATCCTAATTAAATCGTAACAGCGTATTTATTTATTTTTATTTTGTTCAGCTCTCAAACGAGACACCCTCGGTCAAAATTTCTAATGTGGTTGTGAAAAATCAATATGTGATCATTAAAACGGCATTAGTTCCGGATCGATAAAAAAATTCGATACGAAACGGAAGTTACGCTAAAACAGGCGTAACTGATGCGTAGTCATGATAAAGAGCTTCCAAAACTTTAATGCGTACTAATATCAATCCAATTGTATTATAATAACTACACTATTATATAAAAAAAAAATTCTTAATTTTAAATAAAATCTATGAGATTGTGGATAAAGTAAGTAATTTAAGTAAGACTATTTTCAATGAAACTATTTGGATGCAAAAAAATACCTCTTGATTTATTCTTGACATTAACATTCTTAAATATGACATTTAGTTTTGCAATTGAACTATTTAAATTCTAAAAAGCTTCGTTTAGTAAATCTTATGATAAAATATGTCAATTTTAATAAATTTATGATTATAATTACTTAAAGAAATCGTGAATATAATATAAGCTTTTTATTAACTGATATTTTTAAAACATAATATAAATATACAAGATCTAATACAAATGAATTCAGGAGAGTATTAATGGACACTAAAAAAGTTGTTATGGTTTTATAAATAACAATCATTTGTTATCCGCCATTTTGAATTGATTTGACGTTTAAGGTTATGTTTGCGCGATTTTACATTTATCATCATATCATATGATATATTAATACTGAAGTATCTATCAGCTGAAGAAACAGATCAAAGAAACAAGCAAATAGATCTACTAGGTATTATTACAAAAATTACAAAATTGGGACATTTAAAAGTACGAAAACCAAAAATTGCCCATATTTTTTTTTAAACTTTGTATATTCAATTTTTCCCCTTCCCATTTGCTTCATCTATAGTTTTGGACAATTTTATTGGCCCATGTTGGTTTATCCACTAATAATTATCTGTGATCGAAACCTTCCTGTTCATCAAACGGCAAACATTAATGAAATATCATCACATAAAAAAGTCCCAGGATTTAAAAACAAATAATGCGCAATGGACTACAGACATACATTTAATAATTATTACTTACATAATCCTGGAATGTTCCATAGAACTTCTACTTACCTGTTTGATTCTTTTAAAACAGTACTACATGATGTAAGATTAACCGGAAGTAAGAACAGCTATGCTTAGCTTAATAGCTGAATATTGATAATTGCTAAATTGAGGCCGTTTTATTATTAGAATATAATAGAAATTTTAAGTTGATGCATAGTAGGCCATCAAAGACTATTGTGTTACACATGTCCTGAATCATTATCCATCTTCAATGAACGATCATAATCGATAAATAGGAAACGGAAGGATGTCCTACAATGTCGACACGAAAATATATATTTTAATAATTCACGAGCGGAAGGTATGCCTCAAGTGGCATACTCCATCTTTGCGGATTTTCACTTCATTGACCAATGTCCTTACACGACAGTCCATTGAAAACGTCATTGCAAATCATTCGTCGACACATTGACCACATATTTTTTTAGTTATAAATATTTTCATCACATTCCGACAATAACGACGTCTCAATCACATCCGATCGAGACGTGTGTATCTCAATTTGCCAATCATGATTCGGTGCAGACTGAATTATTTACTGCTATAATGATCCAAATAAAATATTTTAACAGTGGGAGGCATATCTACTCTTATTTATTGGATTTTTTTCTATATGTAATAGAGGCATCGATACAAAAGACATTCAAATTATGCAATTAACAGTACATTCACAATTTCACGCAGTGGTTTGAAGAGATTTTCGAAAAAATTCGACAAAGCAACGAAAGAAGATGGCACATGTCCGGGTGCCATGGTTGTACGGCTTCCACGGCACATGTCCGTCGGTAAATAAATTAATTGTCCGTAAATTGGCCGAAAACCCGATCGGTCCGATTAACCCGTCCCGTATCGAGTGTCGGCCTTTTTAAACCCGATTTGCGGTTTGCTCCGATAAACCCGACAGTAGTTCTCGTAAACGCTTTTGTTTCGTCATCTTATTAATAATAAAGCACAAGTTTGCGGTCGATGATCTTCATATCGATCGTATTACATCGCAGAATCGTAAATAAACAATTAATAATTCAAATGACGTTGTGAAGAATTTAAAAAAAATATATATTTTTTGTTATTTATTGGTAGATAACGTTCTTTTTTATTATTCTACGATGATTTTATCCCTTGCGTTTATGGTCAGATTATGCAGCTCACTAATGAATATTTTTTTATATCGTTATCATAATTCTTTTGGGTTCTTTCTAAAATTTCCCATCAGCAACAGCGCGTTTATAAATCGCTTTTTTCCACGTACCATTGCTCGTTCCTGAATGTTCAAATCACGCCTAAATAAATCAGGAGTAACTGGAGGGCTCGGAAGTCATCAATTGTCTGTCAGGATGTCTGAGGAAGGCCAGCGAGTGTTTGATGATGGAGAGAGTGGAGGCAGTTAGGGAAGCCGCCGCTTGGTCACGCCTAGTCATTTAGTTCCGGGTATTGTTCCCGCCTATATCTTCCTGGACCTTCCATTAAAACGTTCAATGGCAGCAGAAGTGCGAGAGGAACAGTATTATATCGAATCTGCTTCCGGTGGAAGTATCGCATCGCTGTTCTGGGAAGATTCTAGCTTCTGCTCGATTCGCCACACCATCACCTCGATTATGATAATCGCGATGATACTGTTTTGAGTGAGGTTGTCGATGATTTGGCACTGTGGGTGGGACTCGAACCCGACACCTCATTTCGGACACCGGACACCGCGATGACACGATTCTGTCTCGACTTTTTGGGCCCACCTGTATTACTACTCGGGTTTTATGGGAAAAATCTGCACAAAATCAAGCGATACACCTGGCAATGTGTATCGTGCAGCATCCAATTCGGTTTTTTTACACGAAAAATTTGTTAAAATCAATCGCGCGTAAAAAAAAACTTTCCTTATTGCAATTAGATTGACTTACAACGTGTTTAACCAACTCAAAAATGATAATTTTAATCAATTTAATACAACAATAATTTAAAGAGATCGATTAAACAAACGAATTCGAATACGAGAGAATTAATGGACAATAAAAAAGTTGTTAAGACTTTATAAAAAACATTCATTTGTTATTCGGCCATTTTGTATTGATGTGACGTTTAAGGTTATGATTACACAATGTTAGATTTATAAAGATAATTCCGTTCATATGAAATATTGATCAGCCGAAGAAACAGGTATTTTACAGAGCAGTATAATGTCAAAGCAGGAAGTAAATACATTTTACAGATTGTCAAATATTGCATTCAGAGCTATTTAGATGCCAAAAAGTATAAAAACGTCGTTCAATAAACCTTGTAATAGAATTTTCTGAGAGAATATGATCCTTTTAATCAATTTTAGATTCTAATTATTTAAAGATTGATAAATATTTTTTTAAAACTTAATATAAATAAAAAAATTAGCAATTAAAATTACATATTGGTTATATTATATTATTTATAAATTGACCAACGATATTATAGTTAAAGGGTTGATATAATTAAGCTTTAAATTAGAATAATTAAAAGTATCCTCTGCAACAAGCAATTGCATGGAATATTATTGCAAGAATTCTGAGATATATATAAAATTCTTTCTGCCTAAATTAATATTGCAAATATTCTAAATATTGCAAATATTAATTGAAATATTGTATAGTGATTTAATATTATTAATTTGACTAAGATGGATGGTTGGCATAACAAAAAATCTAAAGCGCCATTTATCCATATAAAGATTCAATATCAATATCAGCAGGTCTAGTCCTACCAACCTCAGAAGAAATGTAGTCCCCCACTAACCTTAGGAGAAATGCAGTCTGGCCAAGCTCAAGAGAAATTCACTCCTGCCGACAGGAGAAATCCAGTCCCGCCAACCTCATGAGAAATTTAGTACTGCCAACCTCAGGAAATATCAAATGCTGGCAACTTCAGGAAAAATGCACACGTACGCATGAACATACTTAACATAATAAAATTAGAACAAGATATATTTCCATGGTCATCGATTATTTACGGTTAAAATTCACAAAGGTATTTTGTTGAACACTGTTTATTTATTTATTTGACTACGATGGATGGATGGCATAACAAAAAGATTTTAAGACCCAATCAACCTTTTAAACATTTGATTAAGATTCTAAAGTTGGAAAGGGGAATGAATCTCTCACACTCACATTCCCCCCAATGTCATAAATAATTTCCAGAATTCATAGATTATCGCTGAAGGATTTAACCTATCAGGGATACTATCGTAGCTCAGTCGCGGCTAGCTTACATTATCGTAATAATGTGTATTCTACCTACACCCCGTTGAAATCAAACAAATGATTTCAAGAGAAAATTTATGGACACTGAAAAAGTTGTTATGACTTTAAAAAAACACTCTCTGTTCAGTCATATTGAATTGGTTTGACGTTTAAGGTTATGTTTATATGATTTATGTAGATGTATCACTTTAATTCGGTTTATTTTTAATAATTTATTTAGAAATGGTTTGCAAATTTAATATTGTTTTTTATTTGAATCTTTTTTTTGTGTAAATTCGTCAGGGGTTCATTTTGTTTTATACATAATAATAAAGAAAAGGGTGAGATGATACTGCCTATTTCCTGTGTAACCTTTCATATAAAATTTTGCAATAAAATGAGGCAGGGACCACCGGGACAGTTTCCTGTTCACGGTGAAAATATTTACTGTTATTTTATTCAAGGAAAAAAAACGTAAAATCAATGATGGCATTAAATAATGCGATTTTTTTTCGGCTATCTTTCGCAAATGGAGCCAACAATAAATTATAATCGCGGGACCTAGTTAATATTACACCGTGTAATATTAATTCAATTTTCGGATTAAATTACAGTGATTTGCGGGGTCTCAAATTGAAGCGGAAGGTCGAAATGAAATGTTTTCAATCTGCGATTGGGGTCCATTAGCAGACCCGGGACACACTTTTGCGCAATTTTAACACATTAGCGGCGGCAAGCCGACATTTTTTCTGTAAGTTTACCAGTTGAAGATAATTTCTATTCTAATTATTTTAAAATGTATTAATATTTAATGCGGATCTTGGTATAAAAAAATGGGTGTCCCTGGGGTTTTCTGGATAAATTGATATTTGATTCAACCGCAAAATTTTGTCTGCAAAAAAATATTACTATAATAATGGCAGGATGATGTTTAGTTTGAATATTATGAATGATGATTTGATTCCTAATAATATATTTTTGAGAAAAATATAAACAATTATTATGAAATCATTTCAAAATATCATTTTTATATTAAAAATAATTTAAATATTTATCTGAAATACAACCAAATAAATATTTAAATTATTTTTAATATTTATTTGGTTGTATTTCAGATAAAAAAAATAATCGATTTCAGTTTCAACCTCACATCCATTCTAATATTACAGCTCAAATGATTGATTCTTTTCGTGGCAATAGAGCACGCGCCCTATATATGGGCGGGTCATATTTTTTCAAAAAAATATATATGATTCCCTACCAGAATAGAGTTATAAATATCGGGGGTTATTGGAATTCGACCCTCGTCGGCGGTGGCGTAGGGGTTGTAGGGCGGGCACCCGCCAGTCACACCCCCAAAATAATTGTTTTCGATACGTGTAATGAAAATCGAAAAAAAAATTAAATTAAAAAATGACATATCCAACGGAACCTAATGCGACTTTTTGCGACGCTTTTTTTCTACAAAAAAAAATGTTGAGGTCTTGGCGCGGCGCCATTTGTCTTTGCGGGCGCCCTTTCAAGACACTCACTGGGCCTGACATAATTTCGGCAATAATCCCATAATGTAACAACGAAATTATGTCGCCGGAGTTAACTCTGTCGGTGTTTGTGAGGTCTTACTTGTCCCCGGCATTAAGCCGGAAAAGACAACGATGATTAGTGACAGAATCAAATACGTGGTCCAATTTGCTTCATTCCATCAAATATTAAGATATATTGGTTATGAAGTAAAATATTACAATTATATTTCACAATAATACACTTTCAAAAAGCCGCATAAACAACAAAATATTAGAATACCTGAAAACCGGCCCGATTTTTTTTTTATAAAATAGTGTTGTCGGTCCACGTCTATCATTATATTCAAAACAATAATTTTATTAGCTAATCATAATAAAGTATTAAATTTGATTGATTATATAAATTCCATCTTAGAATTAATATAAGCAATCATGTGTATTTGTAAATCATATGTCTCAAAAATCCTGATTAAATTATATTTCATATTTAAATTGATTTATCAAAATATAAATATCAGATAGAGTACTTGGACAATAAAAATGTTGTTATTACCAAAAGTAACAATGTTGATTTTACATTCATTTGTCATGCGGCCATTTTGATTTTATGATTTGACGTTTAAGGTTATGTTACAATTGTATTTTTTTCTGAAATACTTCAATCATTCATTTTTCCGCTATTTTAAATTAATGTTTTAAATATAAATATCGGATAAAATAGATAAAATGTTGTTATTGCTTAAAAAGACAATTTCGATTTTATATTGATTTTTTAATCGGCCTTTTTATTTTATTATATGACGTTTCAGGTTATAATAAAAAAATATTTCTAAATTTCAAATTATTGCATTGATTGTATCAAATTAAAATGTACACGTATATTAAATTACGAATATTCATAATAATAAAATCTATATCGAGTTTGAGTTTTCAAATTAATCTAGTAAAAATAAATGTACATTTTATTTATTATTTTCTGATCAGAATTATTAAACTAAATATTTTCTACAGCTAAAATATATTATATTAAATAAAAAGAAAATATATTACTATTAAAAATAGATTTAAATGTATCTATTAAAATAAATTAATGAGATACAGTGTATGGACACTAAGAATGATGTTATGATTTAAAGTGTCATTTAATATTCATTTGTTATTCCGCCATATTGAATTTATAATTTTGACGTTTAAGGTTATGTATACATATTTTTTCAATCAAGTTTTAATCGAATCATAATTTCGAAAATGCGATTTGGTGCAATATTGCAAAAGTTAAAATTTTCGGACATTAGCAAAACAGTGGGCGTATTAGGTAATAATTAGCGCGGACCACAAAAGCAACCGATTCCAATAAATTTGATTTAATTGTATGTTGTGAGACCACACCGGCGGTAAGGTCCGTAAATCAAATCTATGATGAAAAATTGAAAAGCGTTCAAATATATTATTAAGAATACGGCTGTGACATTTATTACCGTCGCCATCGATATATCGCTTCTGGTGCGAATTGGCTAATAGTGTTTGTGTGTCACGCGCAGAAGCCATTATTGATATCGGTCGCAATATATTTGTCTTTATTGCATTTTTTACGTCGCTTTCAACACTTCTTTAAGCGGGGTAATTTGCCATTTTTTTCCGCAAAACGAAAATTCCAATCCGAAAAACGTCATTGCTAAAAAGAACGTCAATCAACGTACTTTATGAGTGGCACCGTATCATGTCTACTTCACACCAATTCTACCCGTGTCCAGCTCTTGTCTAAATTCGGCATCGGTTACATTTTATTAACCATCAGTCAATGGGATTGACAGTTTTATTGATGAAAACTATCAAGCAAGGAGCCAACGGTGGACAACAGACTGAATTATTGAGCTTTTTTGTTGGATCATGAACCTGAGTTTAAATGTTTGCAAAATTACACACATTATTTATGAATTGCTAATGCAAAAGAAGTTCGTTTAATAAAGGTACCTTTTAAAAATGATTACTGTTTTTATACGCGAGTCATTTCCTTCAGATCCATAATAATTTTAAGGAAACATATTTTTTTTCTGAAATTCGCCGCGGTCATAACACATCCAAAGGATTTATGTCATAATATTATAACCATGGAAAGATTAGCCCTCGGGTCATGTCTTCACAGGTTCTCGTCTACTGTTTATAGGGTGCCAAATTGGGTTTTTTTCATAAAATCTTCACGCCTATTGGTGTTAACCTTTTCGTGACCGTTCATTTCGCACCCCGCAATATTTTTTAGTAATAAAACGCAATAAATGTCAACCCTGTGGGGCTTCATCAATTTTATGTGTGATGCATGTGCGTTTCTGCACGAAACTCCTGATTTTTTAACCCATACACCTTCCGTATCCGCAAAGAATACTTTTTAACAAAAATATAATAGGTACCCGACGAAAATATTGTTTTTAGAAATGTTTAGGGTACATTAATTACAAGTCGATCATTATACAAATTTAATTGTATCTTATGTATTTATATGTAGCAATGACATATTTAATAGTTTGTTTTACATTAAAAACATAGATAGACCTTTATGTATGGTGTCAATCACCATAAAACGGGAATACCAAAATGTATCACTCGACATGAAATGGAGCGAGTTATCAAAAATGATCAAAACTTTTTTAGTTCTTTTTCTTCCTACAAACCATGAAAAATAATCTATCTATTCTTCTAAACTAGCAAACTTTTTTTTTAGCTATTGAAGATTCTGGACTATTTCTTAAAATCAATAATTGTCAGTCACCGGTGCATATCACGGCGCTCTGGTAAAAATCGATGTCAGGCCCCGGTGACTGACACGGAAGTTGTGTTTTGACATATACGTATTTATTTTGCTATTGTTTGATTTTTTAACATTTTTTGCACTTTATTTCAAATGGAAGTGTTTGTGCTCGATAGACAATTTTTAGAAAATTGCTTGTTTTACTAATTTCATAAATAATTAAAAAAGCATTTTTATACATATTTTTTGACTTAAAAAAAGAAACCTCGAACTCAAAGGGTAGTGAAAGTGGTTAATTAAAATTATTTTTATTTATATTCCAAAGCGTCATTTACCCATTTAAAGTCTCTCACACGATTATTCCCCCAGTGCCAAACCACGACACTGGTTAATTTTAATATTATTTCAGTTGGATTAAAATTAATAATTATTAATTCAACGAAGTATAGATGGGATTAAATTAATTAATACCTAAACATGCGGAGGTAATAGGTCTCTTCCACTTAGATACCCCTTGGTTAGATATGTACATATGTTACCTACAAGCTATAACACTAGAATAATTACTTAATGTTGTCTTACGGACTGAAGTTGTAGTAAGTTCGACTAAATATATTCTACAAATAGCAGATACGGTCAGATACTCATGGTTTGGGTATACCGCATCATTTAAGTGATGAAAGCAAATCTGCACGGGTTCGAATGTGTTAAGAATTAACAAAACTACGCTGAAATTGAACCTAAAGAATAAAAAGCTAATTTTGTCTGTATGGTGGGATTATAAAGGAATTAGTCATATATTTTTTTTATATGCCCAGACAGTAACAGCATTAAGATGGAACCATTAAAAGAAGTGAAATCGGGTCTCCTCGTCTATTTCACATTCAAATCAAAAGATTTTTATTCAAATGACATTAAAATTACTAGATTGACGGAAGAGAATTATAGCTATCGAGGTAGAATATATAATTAATAATTCTCGTTTTTAAGTTTTATTGTACCGGTGGTGTATGGCCCGAGTTATATTTGGCCACACTGACCGAAACTGCCGAAATTCACGAGGGCAGGGTAAATTAAGCGTTACTAAATCGGAATTTATAGGAGGGCCACCATGCGGCACCACACACAAAGGCACCACCGGCCATCTAGTTAAGTTATAAATCGCAAAAGCTCATCAGACCATCATCCGTAATGAAACCAAGGGTTGCCGCATTCCAATATATCTCCAAAACCCTAAACTCTTTTTTTCTTTCAAAACTGTCTACCGTGACAGAAAAAATCGGCAATATGTCAAGCGGTTATTTGTCTCGTGTGCGTGTAATTTTTTTGCATCTACCTGCGATCATCCGTGTATTCCATTGACCATTCATCACTCTGCACAGCGGGGAATCACTCAGCAACAAATCGCACCTTCCGAATCTCTCTCACGAGTGTCATTGGATCGTCTCGCGTTGTTATCGCGGCATCATCAATCGTCGACCAATTTCGAATTGCGGGAGTATTATTTTTGCTGAAAAATTTTTGTTTTTGCGACGTCAATCATCTGAAAATTGTCTTGTGTTGCGGTCACGTTAATTGTTTACAACATATGTTGTCTAAATTCGACATGAGATTGTGGTTTACGGCAATTATCTTCTTTTTTTTCCTCGAAGAGTACGTGCGGTTTGAAAGACATGCGTGGCGCGTGCCGATGGTACTTGCGTTTTAAACCATGGCTTCTCATGAAACCAACAATAATTTAAACACAATTTTTATTGAAACTAAACAAAAGAATAAAATGCTTTAGTTTGATTATTCATTTGTCGATTTTTCAAAAGTATATAAAGTAGATTCGGCTTATTTGTCCTAATTAAGCGACTGTCATCAATTAATTGAAAAAATCTAGCGGTCCCGATTAACCGGCGCACAGTGGGAAATATCATGAGTTCTTTCCGCAGCAAGATATAACAAAAATATTTGCTGAAACTAACATATTTACAACTTCTTCATCAAAATTGTGCTTAATCGCAATGAATGTTTTCTTATACTCGTATATAAGGATCTGATGTATATAATAAAGTACAGAAAACATCCTGAATTCATCAATGGTGTTATTTTTTTTTAATCCTTATTGCGACTCTTGAAAATTAATTGAATACGCTTTATTATGGACAGGGGCGCGATGTCCATGTGAGCAGATTGTGCGACGCACACAGGCGCGAGAAGATTAAGTGCACAAAGAGGCGCCAATCGGGGAAAAATCGAATAATATTAAATATTTATTCATTCAACTTTCTTAAAATCGATTAAAATCAGAATTCTTCTTCATAAATGATTTTTTAAATTATCATGGTCCTGATTATAATTCTGCACACATCGGCGCGCCACTGATTATGGTATATATATATATAACATTTATGTGCAATCGATAGAGACACGTATTTTAGCATCTATTTTTTTAAAAAAATAGCATTTAAAATGACAAATTTTAGCATCTATTTCTTAATTACGAATTTTAAGTTAAAAGTCTAATTTATACATAATTTTTTAACGATATTATACAATATGATATAAACATTTGAAATTAAATGAAATACAAGGAATACACCGATTAAAAATGATATAATGATTAAAAATTATTAAAGTTTATCATCGAGCATGTTTCTATTGATGTTGTTAATGTTGTAAACAAAGGTAAGTTTCTTATTACCGATATCGTTTCATCAATTTGGAAATTACATCTACTTCCAGCTACATGCAGGTTGAACAGATGATTTAAAGTTCATAAAAAACGTTCGTTTCATGTATATTTAAGTAATGACTCGAGATTTAATAAACTTTTACGGGGAAATAAAACTTAAGAATATCTAATTCTAGTTTGGTGTGTTCGTCTGTTTCAAGAAGTAGCTTCTGGGTTTCCATAGGCAAAATGCCACCTATGTTATAACCGAGAGATCGATATATGGAAAATTTCGCAATTATATCGCATTTATCGCTTTTATCGCTTCTATGTCGCATTTATCGCAAAATGCGATAATCACGTATCTCTAGCAATCGAAAAAGTTTATTCTGAGCATATTCACGTTTGCTAGTTTCGAAAAAAAAGCTCCCAAGATGGAAACGAATAAAACTCATATTCGGCATATATTCTTATTTGTATTAAAAATGGCGAATTTGGCACCAGCTGGCATCAGATTTCTATAGGGCAATTTTTCGTTGTTGGATGAGCAGGGGCGCGCCGTCCATATGGCCAGATTGTGCGGCGCACACAGTCGCCCGAAGATAAGGGGGCGCCAAGAGAGAAAATTCCTCTTTATAAAACCTTTTTTTATTGTTAAGTTAAGGTTCTGTACACAGGTACCACTGTAGATAAACCAGATCGTGGAAGGCATTAACAAATACTTCGATCAATGCATTCGTCTGTGGGGAAAGTTTGGGAAAGTTTCAAAATTGAGCACGAACTATCGCCGTTGAATCAGATGCAGAGTGTCAATCCTTGCACATCCCGTTTGCCATGACCAAAAAAATGACCTTCATTGAAGAGTATTGTTACTGGGATGAGAAGTGGATACTTTGTGCTCTTAAGCAACGGATAAACGCTTCAGAGATGAGCCCTAGCTTGTTTACATCCAGAAAAAACGATGTTCATTTAAAATTGATGGTAAATTATAAAGATTGAAGACGAAATTCAACCAAACTTGCCTAGAACTAGTTCATAGGCGTGGCGTCATCTTGGACAATAACAACGCGAGACTCTATATAGCGAAAGACATCATAACAAAATAGAGATTTTGAGTGAGAGTTACTGGTAAATTTTCTTTATTCTCCGGATTTTCGAAGTTTTACACCCTACAGCAATTTTAGATACAAAAAATTCGAATTTAGAGATGTAAAATACTCCTCTCTGTACTTTGCTTCTAAATTAATAATAATAATAATATAATTCAAAAGCTATTAAATAGATGGAAAACTGCAATAGATTCGGAGGTATAATATATAATTGATTAAAAATGTGTTATTTTTTTAGTTAGCATCATCATCATCATAGGCGCAACAGCTCAATTGGAGAACCCTGGCCTCATCCAACCCCATTCTCCATTTTATCCGGTCTGCTGCTAAGTCGCTCCATCTTCCGGTAAGTGTTTTTTTAGTTATTGCACTTATAATTAGTTATAAACTAATATTAAAAACGTCACCACCGATATTTCGAAGTTTTTGATGAAGATTTCATTAATATCTCAATAATATCGCAATATATCAATATCCTTGGGGTCTATTTTCCATTATAAAAAGACCCCATTCGGATGATGCGGTTGGTTACGAGCCGCCGTGACGGATCGGTTAATGATGATGATAATTTTTTAAATGTTAAAGGATTTTGTAAACCACGAGATGAATTTATGTTGAATACTATAGTTTTCTTTATTACAGCCATTGTTACGAATAATAATATTTTTCTATTATTATTAAACCTTATTTTAAATCATTTGATCATCAAAGAATAATTTCGGATGCATTTAACTCCTCAAAAAAAATATTTTCTCGTAAAAACACACCGTGTCTTGGGGCGGATTTCAAATTTCGCTTTATTAATAATTTTTGTCATGTCAGTAATTTTGCAAACCGCGAACGCAAAACACGTATTAAATTTGAGTTATCATTTCTGGTAGCCCGGAGTGGCATTATGTTCCTGCGGGCGGTGCCTTGCAACTATAATTTTCGCAACTGCTGCTTGTTTGCTTCTCTCTTCCTTCTGTTATCCATCCCCTCGCGAGGCACACTTGTGGCAGCACGCCCCGAAAACGGCATATGGTCCTTTGAACAAAAATAATGCTTGCAAGTCACAGAAAAAAGCGTACCCTCCTTTGTGGCCGAAGGAAAAAAATAAACTCATCAATATAAAAATATAATTTAAATAACGAAAAAATAATAAAACGCATTTATTTATTTTTCAATGGAAAGTGCGGCGAGATGAAATTACTAATTCCGTCTTGCTCCAATTTCCGTACAAGGATATCCCCGGGAAGGTGGAATGAATTAATTTTCCTTGTGAGGATAACGAGACAGCTGCTGAAGACAGTTGGCTTGCGTGCCAGCTCTAAACCATCCTGATCCGAGCACGTGGGCCACATATGCTTACGACTATTACACCTCGTGCCCGTATTAACTCAACACATTTACATAAATCCCGATACGTAAAAAAACACTTGTTCTATATAAATAAACCACGAAACAGGAAGTAGTAACGTCTGAAATCGGTCAATTAATCCGTGAAACAAATTAATATGAAGCATTCCGCGCGTTGATATCTCCGACGACAAAAAGACATCGACGAATGTAAGCGCGAAACCTGATTATTTTTAAATTTATTTTTTTATTTTTTTATTAGTCGAATATGTCGATAAGTTATTACCTGTGGCAGGTACTAAGGAAACAATCAAAGACCCATGCTATTTAAGGGACGGTGCCCAAGTGAACACGTGTCAAGGTAGACGCACGTCGACAGTTGTGGCCCGAGACAAAATTCGGCGGTCACCCTTATAATTGTGCCCAAGATTAGGGCCACTGAGCATTAATAAATCAATAATTAAATTAAATAAATATATATATATATATTTTATAAACAAAACAATAAATTATTATCGTTGTGTGGATAATATAAATATAAATAGATTGATAATAAAATATATTTATTTTATAATTTTGAATCAATCGTATGTACTTCCCCTTCAGGTGCCAACAACAGAAGGCACATGAGGGAAGGTGATGAGCCATATGGTTCGTCTACTACTGCCACCGTGACACTTCCCAAATATCAACAGCAAAAAATACGAACATTGATAACACTGCATGAAAATATATATATATTTTCTTAAAAATGATTAAATACAATTATTTTACGTAATAAATAAAGACACTCATTACGCTCATATCCGTTGGCATTCTTATCCTTTTGTATTCGGAAACGAAACGAAAACTCGCGACACAAAGCGTAATGATATATCTGCGCAAAGTGCGCAGGCGCATATGCACTTATCATTTGTTATACAACTCGTTTCAGACGAAAATTCGCGGCCAAAGGACCAGTTTCGTTATAAAAATACACGTGAAACGAAATCATACAGAAGCATTATTGTTACGCGTAATGATACAGTAATTTTCATCGCTTAAGAATGCATCTGAATAAAATGGCATACATTAACTTGACATGAGATGCAAGGTGAACGTTTATAAGATAATATTAACAACGCTATTGCCATCTTTTGCTTATATTGCAAAGTACACATTGGCCTCGTATAACACGGTTGATGATTAGTGGCATTTTTTTGTGCAACGCGCTTTATATAACACGATCTAAAAATAAATATCTATCAGTAAGAAAAATACTGCGCATACACGCTCAGTAATAATAGAAAAGATAGAAAGGGCTCTCATGATATGGATAGAAGTCTGCAATGACAAAAACATACCTATAGATATTATTCAAAAGAGAGCGCTAAAAATTTGTGATAATTTAAAAAGAACTGAACAATCGTCATCTGAGGATCAACAATCACAATTTTCCTGGTAGTAGAGTTTGATTTGAATATTTTAAGAAGCGATTTTCGCTAGTTCACTGAAATTATCACGTTATTATATTATATATTAATAATAATTAAAAATATATAATTTCGAATGATATGCATCTGATGATACATATTTAATTTCGAGCAACCGGTGCATTATGGGAACTGACCATGGTTAACGATGCGTATCACTACCCCATATCATCCCTCCTAACGAACGCAAGTTAAACGTCGAGAAGTCATCAAAAGGCGTATGTAATTTTTTTTATTAAAATATAAATTTAATATAAAATTAATTAACAGTTCAATATTGTCGTCGTATTTAATCACAGCTGTTATTACTGTTTTATTATTTTTTTTATAATAATTTATTATTATTTTAGTCTCTACGCCCTTTTGTCGCGAATAGTTTCTGTACGAAAACAATTTACATAAAACCGGTAAAGTACAACATATGTCGTCTGATATGTGTTCCATGGGAATTGGCCGAATTGTTTAACGTCCATTTTGATGGCGGAATTTTAATCACGCAATACGTAGTAACGACAATTGTGCTCGTTCTTGCATTGAATTTTTTTTAGAAATATCTAACATTATTTTTAAAAAATACACAATTAATTAACCCTTATAAATATTAGAGAAACGTCCAATGAAACGGAAAGAAATGGCGTTCTTCGTGCTTAATTAATAGATATTACTTCAAATGCGATTTTTCTTCAAAGGCCAGTGTCTTAATTTAGCTAAACGCTCTCATTTCTTTAAGAAAAAAAATACAATTTGGGATTTCAGTTGAATCAGTTGAATCTAATAATTTTGATGGTTTTCCTGCATAAGAAAATGAATAAATTTCCCGCGTAGTTTTAAAACACCTGCATAATTTGAAAACAACTGTTTTACAGTTTTTTTCTAAAAATTAGTACGAACGATTTCTAAGTTAGGAATCTATTTTCCGTGACAACTAAACCAGTAGGCTTAAGTTTATTTATTTATTTATTTGACTACGATGGATGAATGACATAACAGAAACAAAGCGCCTCTCGCGTGGCTTGTAGGTAACATACATATTATTCCAATAATGTAAGTTAACCGTGATAGGTCAGCCTTCCTACGAAAACTATGAATATATGGAATTATTTATGACACTGGCTAGGAGGAATGTAAATGTAAGAGATTCATTACCTCAGCATGTTATAAAAATATTTATGTAAGTAGTTAACAAGTTGCAATTAATTAATTTAATGGCTTGTAGGTACCATAAATCAGTTTGATAATGTAAGATATCAGGTTATTTTAAATCCTTCGTCAAAAATCTATAAAATCTGGGAATTCTTTATGATACTTGGTGGAGCGTGAATGTAAGAGATTCATTCCCATTGCAACAATATCAAACAATATTAAATTAGCAAACGATTTTTTAATAAATTATTAATGACGATTAAAGTGATACACCTAAAATCATCTAACATAACCTTAAAGTTAAATCGATTAAAAATGGTCGAACAATAACAATATGTCTTTTTTAAAGCCATAACAACTCTTTTAGTGTCTATAAATTTTCTTTTGAATTCATTTGCTTGAATTTAACCACTTTCATGATGTGTAGGTAACATACATATTATTATGATAATGTAAGTTAACCGCAACTGAAGTAAGATAGTATCCGGCTAATCCTCCCATGATTTTTGGTAACCCATTCATCGTAGTCAAATAAATAAATAAATAGTCTCCAACAAAATGCCTTTTATAATTTAACCTTAAGTTATCTATGGGTATGAAAATATATCTTGTTCTATTTTTAGTGTGTTCACGCGTTCGTTAGATTTTTTTTTATGGAAGTTGCCAGCACTGCATTTCTCTTGAGGTTGGCACGACTAAATTTCTCATGAGGTTGGCGGGACTGTATTTCTATTGAGTCTTTTATATGGGAGCGAATGGATCTTCTGTTATGTGTTTACCATCCATGTTAGTCAAATGAATAAGATTAACTTTCTAAACAATCTTTTAACCTAGCCGTGCCGATCTGGTCTATTTGGGTCCCCAAGTTTTTTTATTTTTCTTGAATAACTCTTTTAATATAAATCCTACGTGTCACAAACTTTTTGTATTTGGTCTAAAAATAATCTAAAGAATAAATATTATAATTAGTCATTGAACTTTAATGTCCGCAATCGAGAAAAAAAAATAAAAACAATAATATTCGTTTCTGTTGGTATAGGGGCGATGGTTTTATTTGCTCGCATCCGATAGGATATGCCAAGTGCGAGTGAAATGTATACTAGTGACACATCCCGCAAGAATTTGGCGGTCGGTCTACCGGCGGCGTGTCCTTAGTCTGGGGCGGGACATCGCCGGGTGTGCGTGTTATTTACGCGTCATATTGATTCGTAAAAAAATGCAAAATATCAACAAAATTATAAAGCATATAATATATAACTATTCTTAGAATAATCCATTTAAAAAAAGTCTAATTCATCGATATGTTGATTTGAAATACTTGGGGTCTATTTTCCATTATAAATATACCCCCTTCGGACGATATATGTATCTTAGAATTCTTGCGATAATTTTCCTTGCAATTGCTTGTGCAGAGTATAGCTTTAATTATCCTAATTTAAAACTTATTTATATTTCCTTGATCCATCGACAGTTTTGATTATATATTCTAATATAAAGATTTTTAACCGAGCATATATTTTTTTATCTTAGAGTTAATTAATAAATTAGTTTTTACAAGATTTCTTGCTTGAAGCCTTTATCAGTAATATCGTTGTTCAATTTTTAAATAAACAATCAGAATTTTTTATAATAACACTAAGCGGCTATCACATATTTTAATTCAAATAATTTATTTGTAATTTTTTTTATATTATTTAAAAATGTAAGATTATTTTTTTGGTGATATTTCTGAATTTATTCACCATAACAATTCAACAGTTCGCCATCCTTGCATACTTACGAGCCCGACATAATATATACATTGGTGTTTAGTGGCTTTTGTAAAATAAAAGGGGCTAATTTCCGAGGATGACTCGGTTAGGGTGAACCGATGACTCTTAACCCATATGGCACTGGCGGGGTGAGGTTGGTCACGCGATCTATGGGAGCCGACACGGAATGTATCATCCCCGTTTCGTCTCGATATATTCAAATCCTGTGATCGATCCGACAAATAATTGATTGTAATGCCGGTGCCCACTTTGTGATGATTGATATTCGGCACGAACCGAAATTTTAAATACGCACGGCATTTTTTTTCTATAGTTATAAACAAAAAAAATATATACTAATCATTATACACAATATGAATTTTGGGGTATAACACCTTTGAAAAAATGCTTATTATCGCGTGGGGCGGTCTGAGCGTGTCATAAACGCAAACAAGCATCGAAATTTTAGCCAAAAAAATTATAATTTTTCATAAGAAGAATCAGTGTTCAAGCGCCTCTTAAATATGTTTTTAAAAAAAATCGTCCGCAGTTGCAAAACCTTTAATTTTGAACCATATTATGTCAAATATACGTCCAGTTTCCAAAAAGTGCTGACCAAATAAACCAATTATCTTATTTGTATACAATGTATATAATATGTGGTATACGGAATAAATATAGGGTGACCAACTTTTCACATAATAATCTGCGACTATGAATTATTAAAGCGCATATTTATCCTACGATTAAATAAAATCACATAACAAATTCGACTTAATTATCAAATATGAAAATTAAATGTTTTTTTTAATGAAAATTATGGTCACTGTCCAGCAGTGATAGTAAATAAGGCATGGTTAGGCGGCGGCACTGTTTTGTCGGGATGCTTTGAGTGGGCCGAGGTGCAATAGTACCAAATCTTTGGGCGCCAAGGCAAGATTTGCCATAAAACCCTGTCATGGTCCCTTTTTTTGTTTTGTCCGGTTGTCCATCAAAGCCTAATGAGGCCTCATAAACACCACATTGTTACTACAAATCGTAATATTGTTAAACATAATCATCCACAAAATCCAGAAAAATCACACCGTCAAACATCTCACAATAAATAAATAAATAAACACAATAAAACGTTTAATCGAAAATTGGCATTCGAAAAGGGATTTTTTACTTATGAAAAAAAATCTAGCATACGATTAAATTAAATTTTGCATTAAGAAGTGGGTAAAGTTCAGCACCTCATTGAAAATATTGCTTTTAATTAGTAGTGAAAAAAGTTAAGTCACATTATTAACAATTTCCGGCAGCTTGAAACCAATCGCGTCGTCCGAATTTATAATGAAACATTGACCCCAAGCATTTTAAGTCTAGATATTGATGAAATCTTCATCACTACCCCCAAATTCTCGCGGCACGTGTCACTGGTATACGTTTTACTCACACTTGGCACATCGTACCGGATGCGGTATTTGATTTTTCTCGAATAACTCTTTTAATATAAATCCTACACGTCATAAACTTTGTGTATTTGACTAAAAAAGTCTAAAGAATGATTATAAATATCTTTATTTTCCGCAATTGCGAAAAAAATCAACAATGATCGCTTCTGTTGGAACGGGCGCGATGTTTTTTTCGCTCGCATCCGGTACGTGAATGTGCATGTGCGAGTGAAACAGTACTAATGACACGTGCAGAGAGAATATTGATTAGTAAAAAATCCAAAATATCAACCAAATTATGAAGCACATCATGAATAATTATTTACTTTTTTAACCATTTTTTAGTTTTCTAAATCAAAATATTGATGAAGAAATAATCAATGTCTTGACTTGAAATGATTGGGATCTATTTTACATTGTAAATAGACCCCATTCGGACGACGCGGTTGGTTTCGAGCCGGACGGCTCTGAATGATAATACTATGTATGTATAACGTTTATTCAAAGAAAATATATATATATATATTCTTAGGTTAAAAAGCGTAAATCGTCTCTATCTATTCATTAATCGCGGAATGGACCAATCTAAAGTAAACAAAAAAAATCGAAATACTTAGTTTTTTAATTATGATATATACCAGAGGTTCCCAATCTTTTTCCGTTTACGGCTCCCTTTAAACATCAGATTTTTCCGCAGCTCCGTTAATACATCAGTTTTTTCCAAATTTTTGACTTTCCTAAGAAAAGCGAGCGCAAAATGATGGCGCAAAAATTTTTAAAATTGGGAATTCCAACAAATTAGCCGAATTGTTTAATTGAATGTTTCGCGGCCGCGGCTCACACTTTGGAAACCACTGATATATACCTTACTAGAAAGCTCTCTAGAGACATTTTTTTTTGCCGATGCTTCAAAATTTGGTGAAAATGCTACACATAATTATCATTTCTCCTCCTCCTCTGACTAATTCTCCTCCACAAATTTCTGTGAAACTCAATGCAGCTTTATAAGCTCTTCGGTGGGCGGTTCTTGGCTGTGTTCTTTAACAAGCTCATATATATCATTGTTATCCACCTCCAGTCCCATGACCTTGGTCACGGATATTGTCTCAAATCCATAAAGTCACATGCGACCACGCTCTTCGGCCAAAGCTTCCTTCAAGCAGAAGTCAGGGTTCTCTTGGTAACCACTTCCCACACCTTTTCGATCTTCTTGAAGTGATATTTCTAAAACTATCTGAAGACTATCTTCTCGCTTTTCGACGATTTTACGTTTCATTTCTATGCTTATTTTTATATTGTTGCAGATTTTTTATTGGGGAATTTTTTGCAAGGGTTGTTAAACTTCTTCACTCTTTATGGGAAACGTCGCTCGTCAAGCGAGTCATTTTTTCACAGTTTGTTTTGCTCGTTATGCGAGGTGCTCGTTGCTTATAAAAGCCTTCTAAAGAGCCAACATCATTCGATCGAATGTGGAGGAATTGCTCACTGTTTTCTTCGATTTCAACAGCACAGTGTACTGTAATTTTCGACGCCAGTTCCTACGATCAATAAGGAATATTACCTGGAAATGCTACGCCATTCGCGTGAAGTAATCTGAAGAAAATACTCGGATTTGTCGCGAAACAACAATAGCAATTGTACCACAATAACACACCATATTGCGCTTCAGTGTTTGTTTATATTTTTTTGGATAAAAACAACGACATTGTGATGCCTCAAACCCCGTATATCTCAATTATTATACAAAGATTCCGATTCCATCCGCAAGATCTTATTAAAATATTTTTATTGCATGTAAAAAAATGCATAATTTAAACAAACAGTCCATAATCATAAAACAACTTAATGGCATGCATTTACATTCTTATTAAAAAAGAATGTTAATTCAAATTTCAACCTTATCCGTTATTATTCTTAATTCTTTTGAACAAACATGGTTGCCAATTCCTTTGATTTATATTGATGGTCCATAAATTTCATCCTCATTTAATGAGCCGTAAAAAAATGTTTATATTATCCTATAAATCCTAATAATCGTCGAGATTTTGTATCAAATATATTCAAATTTCTTAGCCGGGGGTGGTCGCTAATCAAATCTGACATGGAAAGGTGTTAACAGGTAGGACGATGGCCAGAAGCGATCGATGGAACACGCACTATTCTAATCTGTTCAAATAATCGGACGAAATTCATGCTATTATTTCTCAAAAGCTACCAGTGGACCTTACAACATTTTTTTTATAGCATGTTAATTGTGATATTATATGCAAATAGTAGCTCGTTTACCGAGTCCACTTTTAGATCGTCCAGTAGTTGTTCTAAACAAAGGAGAGGATCTAATTGGAAAATAACTGAGACTATTAGACCGTGATTGATGGGCACACACAATCGGGCATCTTTAAAGCTATGATTATTGCCAAATTGGGCTATTAAAATATGTTGTGCTTCTGGAGTGTGTGCCTAAATTAATTATTTGCTGCGTGTGCTCTATTGAAATTGTGAACAGAATCTATTTCGGGTAATAGAGATCGTATACTCGTGAGAAATCTTTGAACAACAGGCACAATTATTCTGTCGATTACCTCAATCTATGCGGTGCTCGACAGTACGCAGTTATTATCAAAAAATATATTTTTTAATTTTTTAAACAAGCAGAATAAACGCAAAGGATCATGGGATCATATTTTATAAAAAAAATCTGAAGATGTCAGAGACGTAAGAAAAAACTACTCTATATTCCCGACAATCCACCGGATAAGGGGGGTTTACATCCTTATTAAAGCTAGCATTAAAGCTGTATTGCTATCCCAACATTATTAGTATTTTATAAGCTAACAACGACTAAGTCTGCTTTTAAAAAATACATTTTCATAAAAAATGATATAAAAAACTCTTCAATGATCGGTGAAATTGTTTGAATTATTTGAATTTATTCATTCATTTGTTTCAACGCAAAAAATATGACGCAATCGAAACGTCATTACCATTTCAATAAATAATTGTTTGTAATTGAATGTATAATGGAATTCTCGTTAACCCTTTGATGAGTGAGTATTGATTTCAACCAGTTTCATGGTGTGTAGGTAACATACATATTATTATGATAATGTAAGTTAACCGCTACTCAACTAAGATAGTATACGGCTAGGTTAATCCTGATTTTTGGGAATACATCCATCGTAGTCAAATAAATAAATAAATAGTCTCCAACAAAATTCCTTTCTATATTTTAACCTTAAGTAATCTATGGGTATGAAAATATATCTTGTTCTATTTTTAGTGTGTTCACGCGTTCGTATAGATTTTTTTTTATGGAAGTTGCCAGCACTGCATTTCTCTTGAGGTTGGCACGACTAAATTTCTCATGAGGTTGGCGGGACTGTATTTCTATTGAGTCTTTTATATGGGAGCGAATGGATTTTCTGTTATGTGTTTACCATCCATGTTAGTCAAATTAATAAGAATAACTTTCTATACAATCTTTTAATCTAGCTGTGCCGATGTTGTGCCGATGCCGTGCCGGTCTATTTGGGATTCCAAGTTTTCGATTTTTGTCGAATAACTCATATAAAATAAAACCTACATAACACAAACGTTTTGTGTTTGTCTTAAAAAAGTCTAAAGAATAAATATTATAATTAGTCATTGAACTTTATTGTCCGCAATTTCTAAAAAAATAAAAACAACAATATTCGTTTCTTTTACTACGGGCGTGATGTGTTTTCTCTCTCGCATCCGGTACGATGTGCCAAGTGTGATTGAAACATACTAGTGATACGTGCCGCGAGAACTCGGCGGTCGGTAGTCGGCGGCGTGTACTCAATCTACGGCAAGACATTGCCGCGTGTGCGTATCATTTACGGGTCATTTTGATCATTTAAAAAATACCAAATATCGACTAAATTACGAAGAACATTATGAATATTTTTTAAAATATATCAAGATATTTATTATTATTTTTGTGGCCTTCCATGCGGTCACGTGCACGTCTGCCGCCATAATATTCGGTCTACCGATATTTATTCATTTGTTTTAATCGTATGGCAAAAGACTATTCGTTAAATTTAAACAAAAAAAACAACAACTACAAATTAGCAAGGTAACAATTTTTTCAGGAATCCAAAAAACGAATCATTTTCGCTTTTTCTTAACGCTTGCCGACAAAAGTGATCTAGTATGGTGTGAGAAAACAATTCAATTATAATACCGCTTCAAAAAAACGACACTTCGTCAATGATTTATATATGGTGGTGTCGAAAAATCATTGTAGAAATTAATTTAAATCAAATTAAAATGAGAGATATGCTAAGTTTTAAGAACAAAAAAACGTGCAACTTTAATCGTGCACTTGTTTGGGCAAACATGAATAAATATTGCAGATATACCGCATACCAAAATAAAAACATTACGGTAGACCGCATATCAAAGTGGCAAAGTTTATCTCTTCAATGTTGTTTGTCATTTTATGTATTTTTTATCTTCAGGAATAGGAATAGTAGCAGAGCCATTCCCTGCGAATACGGAAACTAAGGCATCAAAACGTTGTTGTTTTTCTAAAAAATCTGAAACCTTCTCGATATCCAGTAAGTAAGACATAAATTAAGCATCCAACATGGCTATTTCTGTCAAGATACAATAAGGACAAGTGTGCCAGCACAACAACAACAACAATTGGGCTCATATAACCAAAGATATATAAAATTTTATGGTTTTTTTTATAAAATATATTTTTTTATCATCTTTATATAAAATCTATCTTATTATATAATAATTCAATCCGGATTACAGTGTTACACAATTTCCATAAATTGTTTACACTTGACAAAAATCCGTGACGTTTACGATCCCAACATTGCATTATTCATATTTTTCCCAATAAATTTTCATACTTTTGTCGGTGTCGGCCGAAAAATTGCTCTATTATTATTTTTTCTATAATATTTACAATAGGAAATTGGTTCAGTTTGTAATTTAAAATGTTTACGGGCAAAAAAAAATGGTGAATTCGGGGAAATATAATATGGGTGCGCCATAATATTATTACACCGTCTGGAACACTTGGAGCTGTGATCTTTGACGCCGGAAATAGGTCAACTACCGAAGATGATGTAAATTTTATTACATAATTTAAAAAAAAATATCGAAAAATATTTTTTTTTATATAAAAAAATAATTTAATAAATAAAATATATATATATGCATACGAATATGGTCGAAAATCATGATGTTATGTTATTGTTTTATATGAACAGCATTTAAAAAAATATATTTTTTATATTATATTAATTATTGTAAGTGCAGAAAATTGCACTTTTTCCAGATAAAAAAATTAATAAATTATCGGCGGAGCCTAAAATTGGTTCCGAAAGTGTAATGTCTGCCAAATTGGATGATAGAGCAAATAGTGACGAGTTTAATAGGTCTTTCGGTGTCCGTTTTAAAGAAAATTGGATCAAATATGGCCAATGTGTTTATTTAGGAAGCGGTAGACCTCAATTCCACCTTCAGGTAATACAAATCGGAACGGGTAGCACGTGAATCCAGTGGCGTCCTATCATTCTTAAAAAAATCTCAACAGATTCATCCATAAAATCATACACTTTGCATTGATTTTAAATTAGTTTTATACATAACTGTAATGTATCATTATTAAGTGAAACTACATTCTAGTCATTTAAATATATGCGAGTGTATTTATTAATTTTATATTTTTTACGAGATGCCTATGGACATTATCATAAAATAACCCATCGATCGAGTTTCATTAAAATCTAATAGTTTGTAATAACTTCATCCATTTTTTAGTATATATAATTTATAGGTCTGTATTTTGATGGCAGCTATTTTTTTTTAGTATTTATTTAAGAAGTTACATTTCGGCAACATCCCAAGTATATATTTTGTCATCATCGTCACAGGTAGGCAATGTAAAATCTTATTTATCTTCAGTTTCAATTTATTTTATGATCAAACACAGTATAATTACTCTCGTTTTCTATCACACTTTAGATAAAATCAACGGATTCCTACGAAAACAAGAGTGTTACAGTATAGCACAGCAGCCCTATCAAAATTGTCGGAACCTCGTCGCGTATGGTATCCTCTGTCCGATTAAGGCGTAACGAATTAACCTGGTTAAACAAACACTGATATTAAATTAAGATAAACGTCGGTTAATGGGCCAAGAGGCGCTTGTAATAAAAAAAAGCTGCCAAAATTGTCTACCTGATGTGGTATGAAGACTTGATGGACCTCCGATCGCCGCGCAATACCGGATCGGATCGGTGGATGGTCCAAAATTATTTATATTAAATTACAATTAACGCGTACATATAAATCAACGCAGTTTATTATTTAAATTTAAAATTGACATGGCGCGCGTGATTAACGGTTTGGTCTTAACACCAAAAGTATTGAGCAACACGCGTCAAAACTCTGCGCGTCATTATATATTATTTCACGTCGTTAGACACGATAAAATAAATGCACTGCAATTCATAGCGAAAATATTTAAAACGTTTATATTGTAGCTGAAGAATTTAATAATAATTACCCAATTTTTGAACGTTCTGTAGTATGAGGTTAAATTATTTTTTTATTGTGTGGTGTATGTGAAATTCGGTTAAATCAAGAGTAGCAACACCCAATAATTAAGGGATATCCGGCTGAATTGAGTTATTAAACTTACACATATTTTTATTTTTTATTGAAAATGGATTTTTATGACTTTTTATAATAAATATTAATTATTATTATATCTACATCTATATTGCATAATAATTTTATATTTGAATATAATGTATATTGCGTTATTAATTAATTTAATATTTTTCGAGTTCCAATGATAGCGGATTAATATTGTATTCGAGATTATTTCCAGTCCCGTTAGCACATTCTAATGATTCTTCAATTTCCACACCCTGTCCGCTAACGAGGGTACAGAATGCCTAACTAGGGGCAGTAAAGTAATTTGTCGGTTCGACACCTTTTTTTACATAATGACAAATTTCAAAATCACGGGTCATAATGTTTTTATGTCTAATAATATTGTTATCCATATAAAATTGCTCCTGTTTTCAACTGGTATCTAACATCCAGAGGTAACGTATCTATCACCACGTTTTAAAATATCAAATCAATTAAATAAGCATATCGAATATCAATTAATAAATATGTATATTTAATATATATTTTTAATAATTTCGTTTTTTTATGTTTTTTTTAAAAATGATTATTTTATTTTTCGGTTGACAACACATGGTAGGTCATTATTGTTATTGCGGCTTTGATATTTTTTATATTCGCGCTACCTGTCAACGAAAAATTTTTCATCATCAACCCCTTTCTCTCAAATTTGTCACTTCAACCCTCAATCCAATGTTTTCTGTAATGATTTTATAATTATAATTAATCACGTCGGCTTTTTGGTTTCAAAGAAAACAATTTCGTTGATGCTGTGATCATTAGATCAGTCGTTAGCAAAATGTGTCAATTTATTTAAAATAAAATTACGATTGTGCATTTGAAAATTTGGTCGAATAAAGCAGTGCTTCCCAAATTATGGGCCGCGGCCCTCTGGGGGGTCGCAGGATTCCTCCGGGGCCGCGAAAAAAATCAGTACAAAGTACAAATATTCATTTATAAATATTTTTCCACATAGCATTTAAGGAATTTATATATATTTAAGTCTTTTAAATAATAACACATATGAGAACATATTTATATACACAACAACAACAAACAACAACAAAAGGAATAGATTAATCCATTTAAAAAAAATATTCAAGTTATTAATGAAGAATTCATTAATATCTCGACTTGAAATGGTTGGAATAAAAAAAAAATAAGATCAAATAAGAAAAAAATAAGAACAAATAAGAAAAAAATAAGAATAAATAATAATAAAATCAATAAATAATAATAAAATGAGAATAAATAAGAAAAAAAATAAGAATATAAAAGAAAAAAATAATGACAAATAAGAATAAATTAGAAACAAGATTATTTAGTATTTTGTGCACAGAGATGTATTCAGTGCAGTGAGTTTTACTGTATCATAGTGAACTACGATCCACTGTAGATGTGCATTCCACTGTAGGTGTGCATTCCACTGTAGGTGTGCATTCCACTGTAGGTATGTCTCTTCCCGCCTAGATTTAGGGGGCCGTGACATTAAAGTAATTGGGAAGCACTGGAATAAAGGATGTATCTTCATATAAAAAATTGTCCTCTTTTGACTTTAAGTGAGACTCTTTTATATAGTGTTGAGATTTTGCCCTTTTTTCTGTCGGAAGACTTTTTCATTATTTTTTTTTTATTTAAATTTTTTTTCAAGGAGACATAAAATAATAGTATGTATGTATATGAATTTTCAAGGTATAAACAGAAATAAATTGGAAAAAGATTATGATAGAACAATGAGGTCATCAATAATATTAATCATTTCACTATACAGTGTACTCTCGATTATCCGTGCATGGATTATCCGGTTTGCGGGTTATCCGTGCCTGAAAATATTTTGATTGATTTCTTTCTATTATGATTATAAGACGCATTAATGAATTGCGTTCTTGAATATGCGCGTTGTTTGAACGAAATACGTATAGGGACACACAGAAACGTCGCCCTGCCATTAATTTCAATATTTATTGCCCATATTTGTGAGCTCTCGACTCTGCTTGTTCTAAAAATCTGTTAATGTTCACAAAAATCTTCGGTCCCTTTCCAAATGTCTTTCGTAGTTTGTTTTATTCAGTTGTTTTGCTTCCCAGTTCATGAAGCAGCGCCATTCTACAGAGCAGATTATTTCATTACACACGTATGTTTGATTATTTTCAATTTCTTTCTGTGTAATATTATTTTTCTTGATATATGAATTTTTGAGATTACATATACAAATATGTAATCTCAAAAATTCATATTTTGGCTCTACACATCTATACCGTTTAAAAATGGAGAAAGAACGATTAATAAAAAAACGAAAGAAAATTGTACTCACGATAAAACAGAAACTACACCTCGAGAGATTCGAAAAGGAGAACTAATGTCAAAACTTTCCGAAGAACACTGCGGCCCAAACCGTTCGAGATATAGTCAAACAAAAAATAAGTCAGAGGCGTTTGCTAGATTGTGATAGTTCTGCAGGTCCTTCGAAAGAAAGGACTCCTGTTACACTCGTTAGATTCTTTCCGACATAGAAAACAGATTTAATGGATTCGAAAGAGAATGAAGAAAAAATTTTGTATCTGAAATGTGTGATTTTTTTTTTTTGAAGACGCGTATATGGAAACCGGTATAGAGTGGCTCTAATCATGATTTAAATGATTCAGGCTTTGAACAATGGACGATCCTAATATCGTTTCTCTTTATTACTCAAGAGGAAGAAAATGACATTAATACTATAAGCGAAGAAGATAACAGTAGCCATGAAAAGGCATTAACGTATTGAAACATTGCTTAGATTTGCCGACAAAGGAACTGACTATAATAATGTAATAGCTTTAAGAATATTTCGAAGTGAAATAAGAAGCTCGATAAAAATCTCAAAAACAAATGAAAATAACAGATTTTTTTAATAGAATCATAGTGAATCTCCCTTTCGAATCTCTTAATTAATGTAAGTTTCTGTTTTATCGTGAGTACAATTTTCTCTCGTTTTTTTGTTAATCGTTCTTTCTCCATTTTTAAACGGTATAGATGTGTAGAGCCAAAATATGAATTTCGAGATTACATATACAACAAGAAAAAAATACACAGAAAGAAATTGAAAATAATCAAACATATGTGTAATGAAAAATCTGCTCGTAAAGACACGCACTTCTTTCACTGCTAGAAGCAGCAACTGAATAAACAAACTACGAAAGTATGATTGGAAAGGGACCGAAGATTTCCGTGAACATTAGATTTTTAGAACAAACGAAGTCCTGAGATTTCACTATGGGCAATAAATATCGAAATTCACGTAGAAAGGACGTTTCTGTGGTGGTCCCTATGCGTATTTCGTTCAAACAACGCATATTCCAAATCACCAATGCGTCTCATAACTACATTGAAAAAAATCAATCAAAATATTTTCAGGCACGGATAACCCGCAAACCGAATAATCCATGCACGGATAATCGAGAGTACACTGTATATTCGAAAATAAAATAAAAATTTGATGATTCGGATTATCCCGTGTTTCTCGACTATCCGTGATCATCCTCCCCAGCATTAACCCGGATAATCGAAAGTGCACTGTATTATTCACTACATATAAATTTTAAAAAATTCTGGAAGCATCTGAGAAAAATATCTCTATTAATTTAAATCTTATGTGCCATCTCAAGGTGGTTAATAAAAACATTACGAGGAACCCGCCAACATATTATACTGCCACTGCTGAGCCTAGCGATGGATAGCAAAACTATAACGATGACCCAATCTTCTTTATCGTATACACGGATTTTTAAAATTTATTTTTATTTAATTATTTTAGATTCATTATATATTTCAATAAAATTTAATAAAAAATATATCTATGAAGAAAAAAATACTAAGCAATTGGAGTAAAGTAACCCCAGTTGACTCAGTCTCATGGTCGTATCTGGTGGCGTTTGGTGTTAACCTGCCCGCGTCAAGTTCGTTGGGTCGACGATGCCGGCCCTAGAATTGAGTTCGAGGCCTGCGGAGGGCGAGGGGGGCGCGGAGGAGAGCCCAGCGCCCTCGGGCGGCCCCGTTATCGGGATCATCTATCCACCACCCGAAGTTAGGAGTATCCTTTACCACATAACCTAAATTACTAAATAAAATCATAACTGACATAAACATTCAGTCTTGATTAACCCTGACAGCAAATCGAAAATTCAGGTAACATTAACTTTCGAAACCATATTGTCCTTAACAAAACTTTTTAGACATTGTCGACAAAACTGCTAGTTTCGTAGCGAGGAATGGACCAGAATTCGAAGCGCGTATTCGACAAAATGAGTTAGGAAATCCTAAATTCAACTTTTTAAGCTCCGGCGACCCGTATCATGCATACTATCAGCATAAAGTTAAAGAGTTTCGAGGAGGCAAAGGTGTGTACTATTTCAAACGGTATATTTTATAATAATTTATGATATATTTCATTGAATCGGTTTATATTTAAAGGTGTGGAGCCGTCCGTTGTTCCTGCTAGTCTCGGAGGGGCGATGCAAAGACTTGCTGTTACGCCTGCAGCGCAACAGCGACAGCAAGAACTATTGCGCGCGGCAGCGGAGCCCCCTCCTCCGAAAGAAGCACCGCCCGATTTTGAATTCATAGCAGATCCGCCGTCAATTTCTGCGTTGGATCTGTAAAAATAATATTAAATATTTTTATATAATATATTCTAATCACTAATCGGCAATAATATTTATGTTACAGCGATATTGTAAAATTAACTGCGCAATTTGTCGCACGTAACGGAAGACAATTTCTGACTAATCTCATGAATCGTGAACAACGTAATTATCAATTTGATTTTTTACGTCCACAACATTCTTTGTTTCATTACTTCACTCGATTGTTAGAACAATATACTAAGGTATTTATTTATTTACGAATATTTTACATATTAAATCTGAAAAATAAATTATGTCGAATTTATTTTAAAGGTTTTATTACCGCCAAAAGAGTTATTGCCGCGTCTCATAGAAGAAGCTAGTTCTTGTCAGACAGTTCTTAATTGCGCTAAGCAGAGAGCGGCATGGTTGTCCCATCAATTGGCTCAAAAGCAGAAGGAAGAACAAAAATTAGAGCGTGAAAGAGGTATAGTGTTGTCGTGTAGACTTATCACTCGACAGAAACGACAAATGATTATATCACATCTTCTTTATTTATCGATATTACCGATTACGTAGATTTAATATATTTTTTTTTAATTATTTCAGTTGCATATGCGTCTATTGATTGGCATGATTTCGTAGTTGTGGAAACTGTCGATTATCAGCCGATGGAAATTGGATCATTTCCACCTCCGACTAATCCAGATGAAGTCGGTGCTAGAGTTCTCATGCAGGTATAAACTTTAACCTTGTATTATGTTCGTATTAATTAAATAGCTATTTTATAAAAACGTTTAAATATTATTTTAGGAACGCATCGAAGATGGTGGCGTAGAAGAAATCGAAATGCAGTTGGAATCTGACGACGAAGAAGACAATGTTCGCAAGGACGACGACGACGGATTGGCTATGATGGAAGATCGTACTGGAGCTAAAGAAATACGTCCGGATAACAATCAAGTAATTGTTAATTTATCTAATACATATTTAATTATTTATGATTTATTAATTAAATTATTATTTAATCAGGTTCAAGATATGGAAGAAGAGAGTTCATCGGACACAGATTCCCAATCTGACTCCGAGGAAGAAAGATCTAAAAGGAAAGAAGCACGACCGAATATTCAACCTCCACCTTTACCTCCGCATGCGGATAAGGTGGTTGTTAAGAAATATGATCCTAAACAAGGTAATCATCATATGTAGCAACGACGGTAATATATTAATAAACATTTTTATTTATATTATTTAAATTTTATAGCCAAGAAAGATTTATCATCGTTGAGCTCCGGCAATGAAGAATGGTTAATCTCTCCGATTACCGGAGAACGTATACCCGCCCACAAGGTGCAGGAACATATGCGCATCGGTCTATTGGATCCACGTTGGCTCGAGCAACGCGATAGAGCACTTGGCGATCGTGCTACGCAAGATGCTGTATTAGCGCCAGGTTTAAATATTATAATATCATTATTTTTATTTCATACGTAAAGTTTTTATAACGATATTCTATTATAGGTTCTGCTATTGAGGTTTCTCTTAAACATTTGGCTGAGAGACGTACTGACATCTTTGGTGTCGGTGATGAAGAAACGGCCATCGGTAAAAAGATTGGCGAAGAAGAAGTTCGAAAGGATGATAGAGTGAGTTATACAAGTATAGAATTGTCGCAAAAATTGATACGGTTTTGTATGACCCTAGCAAAAAAAAGTATTTTTCTCAGAACTGATGAATAACAATCGTTTTAAAATTGTCCTTTTATAAAAAGGATGTTTCTCCTATACTTTCTATTTAGTTTTGGTCTAACTAACGTACAGTAGAGAGCCATTATATATTTAAAAAAAGGCAATACTGCGACTGTGGCAACAAAAAACAGTGCACGGAGAAGATACCCTCAAAGTTTGACAGACACGGAGGTCTTCTCAACTTTGAGTGCGAGACAAAAACACAAACCTTTTTTTCATTGATTGGTCCCCTCAAAATCAAGGGAATTTTAGTTCAAGGGTATTTTTATAAATTGAGAGAAAGGTAGGAGAATGTTATAAAAACCGATGGAGGTAATTTAATTGATTAAATCAATTTAAAAAAACGTCAAAACCTTTGCATCAACTGAATAAAATATTCATTATGTGTTATTTATGATTTTTTATTTTTTTTTATTGTGTAGGTTACTTGGGATGGTCATACATCTTCGGTGGAAGCAGCGACAAGGGCTGCACGTGCAAACATAACGTTGGAAGAGCAGATCCATCAAATTCATAAAGTCAAAGGTCTTTTACCCGACGAGGAGAAGGAGAAAATCGGACCTAAACCCGCGCTCGGCGGAGCAACGCTCATGGCTCCGCCTAAGCCGGCAATGATGACTTCTCAAGTAACAATTTCTGCCAAGCCACAACACGCCCCCATCCAACAACAGCCTCAGCAGTCTCAAATTCCAAAATTGGTCCGCATTATTAAAATTTTTTGATACTTTCGATAATGTTCATTATTTTAACAAATAATTAATCAATTTAAGATGGGCCCACCTGTCGTGCCGCCGATGGGAAATATGCTACCGCCTATACCGCCTCTGATGGTCATGTCACCTATGGCTCCTATGCCGCCAAGGCCTCCAATAATCGGTAAATAAATTTAAAAAAAACATTGCTGTATCATTTTTTAATGTTAATTGTGTTGAAGGTGTTTCTCCATCCGCCGGATTTGGATATGCGACGCAGCAAATTGCTCCGTCCCCTCTTCGTGCTGCTCCTCCACCACCGGCCGAACAAATTCCACTTCAAATGGAAGACGAGCCACCGACAAAACGAGCTCGTACAGAAGATACACTAATGCCCGAACAACACTTCTTGCAAATGCATCCGGTGCGTTGTCTTTCTGTGTATCTTCAATATACTTATTCATAATTAAATACTAACGAGTTAATTATTTTAGGGTCAAATATCGTTTACGGTACTCGTGCCCAATATGCCGGAGCGTACGGAATGGAGATTATCGGGACAACGTGTTCCGTTGAGATTGACAGGGGCATCGACGGTCGCACAGCTAAAAGCGCGATTGCATCACGCTCTGGGTATGCCGCCTGCTAAACAAAAGCTGCACGTCGACGTAAATATTAATTACAATATATATATTCACTCGATTTGTGCATTTATTTATTGGTCACTTTATATTTCAGGGTCTGTTTTTCAAGGATTCCAATACTCTCGGCTACTACAATGTGGCCCCTGGATGTGTCGTCAATTTGCAAGTTAAGGAACGCGGTGGTCGTAAAAAATAATTTATTTTTAAATGCTTTTGGTGTTCAATTCGGTTTTTAAATTTTCAAATTGAATATTTTTTCTACAATATCAATAAAATATATATTGACAGATAAGGAAGATGGTGTTTATAGACAGATCATAATGAGAGCGTATCCATATAAATACGATTTGGAGTTCTGCGTAAAACTTGTTAAATCATATTGAATCGTCTAGCGCTTTGCCGTCTAAGATCACATCCATAAGAATTTTCAATGATTTATATTGTTGATTAATTAATTGATTAATCATTCTCATAGCATGTATGATTTATTTCTAAATAAATATATATAACACATTTTATTGTTTTTTATTTATTCCATTTATATTTATGTTTCGAACGCAATGAATGAAAAGTATTTAAACTTTTAATTAAAAAGATGTGCATCCTTTGTACACACGGGATCATTATTTAAATATTTCCACGACAAATTTAAATAATGATCTTTTTTAACCCTTTTACTTGCGAGAGAAATTTACGAATTTAGCCAAAACTCGAATTTATTAAGCAAGAGGCAAATATTGTTTTTATTTATTTTTTCGAAATTACGGAGGATAAAGGTCAATGATTATTTATAATTTAATTCTTTCGCCTTTTTTTGATAAATACAAAAAGTTTGTAACGTAGGATCTATATTAAAAGAGTTATTCGAGAAAAATCGAAAACTTGGGGTCCCCAATAGACTCCATCGGCACGGCTAGGTTAACGAAACTAATGGATTCTAGATATTCCCATAAATCTAATTAAAACATTTCTATAAAAGGAACTTTTACACTAAGTCTCCAGCATGTATCGCCAGCGAGTACGGAGGATCGACAGTTGTCACACCGGTATGACATTAGCGATTGAAGGGTTAATGAGATAGAAAATAAATTATAAATATGTACGATTGTGTCACATTTTAACGCATTGGAATTAGTTTATTCGAATACGTTAGAATGTGCTGTTATGGCCAATATTATAATATTAAAAATAAGAGAACATTGACAGTCGTTTGTACTAGCTGTCAAAATGACCCATTTGTTTGATCTGCCGGATGAAATTATCGCCATGGTTGTCCACTATTTGGATAGCTATTCCAGAATACATTTATCTAAATCGTGCAAACGTTTCAATTATTTCTTCATTCAAAATTCTATAACAAGGTGCGGATTCCTTGTCCCAACGTGTTGCTTTAACAACTACATACAACCACTTTTTCAAATCTATTAGATGCACAGACTTATGATTGATTGTTAATTTTAGGCGTACATCTTTTCCTTTTCATGATGGTAATGAAAATACGGATGTTAATTGCAGAGACATTAAAAATTTCATTAAAAATAATCGTTTTCACATTACCCATTTAGACATAAGTTATTCTCATTGGGGACATGATCTTATATTATGGGTAATTAAAAGTATTGCAAATTTAAAGTATCTGAATGTTGTTGGCACTGATATAGATAATTGCAAGGTTTCTACTGTTTTAGAAACTAGTACGTCGGTAAGATTTCATAGAATTTATTAGATGTGATACAACAATAATAATATTTTAATATATTTTAAGATTGATTCTGTTGAATATACATACAATATTGGTGGTCTTTTTCCCATGAAAAAACTGAAATATTTACATATTGTAATTGATTGTAACGATGAATTTAATTTTAATTGCTTGCGGAACACTATAGTGGATGAATTGGTGGTAATTTGAATAAATGATATAATATTTTTAAATTTTGCACTTGTAATAAACTTTATTTTTAGATAACAGGAGCTAGTGTGTGGTTTAGTCTTATATTCAATTTTAAGTTATTAACTGAAAGAGCTAAGGAAATAACACTTAGGTTAATCAACTTCTTGCGTATTACATGTCGAGACATTTCAATTTTCGCCTCGTTGTATGATAAATGTTACATAGTGATTGAAACAATAAGTGGCATATTTACATCTCCCGAAATTACAAATGGTAATAAGCTCTTTTATTCCGAGCATTGTATATTCTTATTTGAAGTATTAACTATTAGGTAAAGCGAAAAGAAATGACCGTTTTCTTAGGGTGCTCTTTGAAATCAG
>JAGXCT010034002.1:0-32122 GCA_022495035.1 Philopotamus ludificatus
ATGACAAGGGATGGGAATCGGACCGGTCTTACACAGCTTCATTCTGGGTAAAAAAGAGAAAAGAAAACCTGGGATGTCTTCCATTCCGTTATCAGAGATAATGGATCGTTTTTCGATTCAGTTTTCAATTTTTATTTAATCGAAATCTATTAATTTCTTAATTAATTAATTTTGGTTGATATGGGTTTTACTAATGAATTACGACATTGAAAACCTACTTCCTATAGTCTCCTAACCATTGTTCTTTTGTAAATGGTCATGATTATGACGTCATTCTCAACTCTTTCCAAATCTCTGCAGCAAATAAAATAATAAAAAAAATACAAGTTCGGAATGAATTTACTTATTCCTTATTTCCATACGTATTCATGATGATTATTTATATATTTTTTTTAAGATATAATATTCGGTACGGCAGACCCGATTGTCCCGATATCGATGTGATATCTGCATCGAAGAATGCTGACATTCATGAAAAAATATTGACATTCCCCAACGCATATGATACGCAAGTACGTTATATAACAAAATATTTCATATTTTATTATTTTATTTTTAAAATAATAATGCGTTAGGTCGGCGAGAGAGGATTGCGTTTAAGTGGCGGAGAAAAGCAACGTATAGCAATCGCTCGAACCATATTGAAGGATCCGGTCATCGTTCTGCTGGACGAAGCAACGTCTGCATTAGACACGAAAACCGAGAGAAATATTCAGGTATATTTACGATTTATTTATTTATGAAATACGTTATATTGTATCGGTTTTGTTTTCGACGTAATAGGCGGCATTGTCTCGTGTTTGCGCGAACAGAACCACGTTGATCGTCGCTCATAGATTGTCTACGATTATCAACGCCGACGAAATCATTGTTTTGAGAGACGGCGAGATTGTAGAGAACGGAAAGTACGTATCAACTAATTTTATACGATTAATATATATATGGATTTTAATCGATTACGCGTATTTTCAGGCACGAGGAGTTGCTCTCGCTGAACGGCATATACCACGAAATGTGGAATCAACAGATCGAAAAGGGCGAAATATCCGAAGCCACCAACGATAACGACGTCGATCTAATCGGAATTTAAACTAATAAAATCTTTGGACCGGTTTAATAGTTTATAAAAAAAATATTGCAACGTAGTTTTCGTTGATCCTATTTGTTGTTGATTTTATTTTTATTAATTAGCTCTGAACATTCCCTCACCGGTCTAATAAATTTTTACGACGTTCGAACAAAACTTTACCTATTTGTATTTTTGTTATATTCAAGTGGTATTTTTCTATGTATATAAACGTATTTCTAGATTAAATGACGTTTAAAAATTTAACAACGGCCACAAATCTTACTCCTTTCTCTAAATAATTACACGATAGCGTGTATAGTGTAATAGAAACTAATTAATTATCTCCGATTCAATATGTTTTAATCAACAATTCTGTAATTAACATTAATAAAATGATTTTAAAAGTCTTTTTAACCAGTTATACGCCGTAGACGCCTTTAAGTGTCAACTTAAATATGTCCCAAAATGTGAATTATTAAAATGTATGTCGTATGGCACATACATGGGTTCAATATTCGCGGCAACAGTTTAATAATGAATATATAATATAACCTGTTATATTAATATTAATGATTTGTTTTGTGTACGACGAATATTTTGAGCATGGAATTAGGTTTTTATTGACACGTTATTAGTTATTTTAATGTGCGGACGGGCGAAAACGTATTTGTATGCGAGTTTAGGAATAATTTTTGTATAAAATCATCGTATTGTCGAATAAGTCTGAAATATTAATAGGGTTTTAATTTTTAGAGCTTCAATCAATTTGTACGTATCGATATTTTAAAGTGCAATTTACTAGCGAGAATGGTTGTGTTATCACTCCCGGATTGTCTCATCACTATGTGTATATACGGTTTTATCTCTCGTTTTTTTTTCGGTGGCTGTGTTTTTATTAATATTGACACTATTTCATTACCAATATTTAATTTTTGATAAACCTCTATTCAATTATTGTATACTTTTGCAATGAATGATAAGTATAGTTACTTATGAATTTAACCATGTTCTATTTTTAAATTTAATAAAATGAAATGATATTTAAGTTTAATTTTTATTATATAACCCTATTTATAATACTTGCCTGGACACAGTCGAGAGGGTAAAATTCGATACCAACAAGGTAGAAGATTACATCCAATGCTAGCAATGGTCAAGAGAGGGAAACTCTTCAAAAAACCCCATACCCAGACGGCTCGGGTCCCTGCAGTATGGACACGAAAGGAGAGCCTTCACGTTAAGTGTGAGACTCAAGTTCCTTTGGCCTCGACTACCATTCGAGAGTTTGGGTAAGGCCCATGCCCTCAGCGAGTGAGAGCCTTGTGGCTGGCAAATGATGATGACCATATATTTGCTTGAGTCACAAATAATTTCCGATTCAAGTAGACAGTTTCTATCGTTTGGATTTACTAGCAGTGAGTCACCCGACAAGGGGATTTTTGTTTTCACTAGCTAGATAAGTCGCCTGTCAGTCATTCCATAACTATTTAGTGTGCTGGAAGTTACAGTTGTGTTATTCCGAACCCTTAAAATGGAGTATCAAAAAGTGCATATTCGTCATGTGATGCTTTAGTAATTCAAACAAGACACTAGTGCTAGAACGACGGCCGAAAAGATAACCAGTGTATTCGGTTGAAGCCTGATAACCGATCAGGCAGTTAGAAATTGGTTTGTAAACTCATTCCGGAGATGAGTCTTTGAAAGATGAACCAAATGCAGGTCGCCCTTCCGACTTCGATGAGATTTTAAATGCGATATTGGAACAAAATCCACGTCAAACGACAAGGGAGTTGGCAGAGAGGCTCAATACGTCACAATCTACAGTTTATCGGCACCTGGAAAATTTAGGGAGTCAGCAAGTAAGGCATATGGGTACCACATAATCTCAGTAAACAAAATAGGGCAGACCGAATGTCTATTGCCACAAGTATCCTCTCACGGCATAACATCGAGCCTTTTTTGGACAAGACAATAACAGGCGATGAAAAATGGATTGCCTATGAAAATATTGTCTGCAAAAGACAATGGTTGAATAAGGATCAACCACCCCTACCGGACCATAAAGCCAATATTCATGACAAAAAAAACTTTATTGAGCACATGATGGGATCGTCGAGGAATAATCCACCACGAGCTGATGAAGCTCAACGAATCGATTACTGCCGACACATAGGTTCAGCAGCTGCAAAGAGTTCATGAAAAACTACTGGAAAAGCTCCCTGCACTCGTCAAACGAAAAGGCGTTATCCTGTTATACGATAATGCCAGACCACACATGGCAAAAGTGACTCAAGAAAAAATTCTGCAGCTTAACTGGTCTGCTTTGCCACATCCGTCCTACTCCCCAGATCTTGCTCCTATGGACTACCACCTTTTCTATTCCTTACATATTTTTTTGAATGGAATAACCTTCATTAATGATGAGCAAGTCAATCAGACCCTCGATACTTTGTTTCCGTCCAAACCCACCAAATTTTATGATAATATGATCGATAAGTTGTCAATAAGATGGGAGGAGGTTATATTTAACAGTGGTTTTAAAGCATAATAAAAGTATGATAAAAAGTCATGTTTTTTTTACTTAAATTACGATTTTGCACAACTATTTCCGCACAATGACAAAAATCTAGATATAAAATATAAAGATGTACTTGATACCAAAAATTTGTTGCTTTATCAGATATGGTATATTTGGTTATACTCGTTAATTAATAATCGTTTTTTTTTTAATATTGACATCACGATGATTGATAAGGGAATTCTCCTTATAAATTAATAACATCGCAAGCTTTTGATAAATTCTTGATAAATTAGATAGTATAACGGAACTACATTTGTACAAATATTTATTTGTAAAGGAGTTATGTGGGATTTGTAATTTTCAGAATAAATTCTAAATTATTTTTTTTTTTCGCTACTAGGTAATACAACAAAATATGAGAAATCATTAAGCTAATATACTGCTGAAACATATCTATGTATGATCAATAAAAAGTCCAGGAAGTCTAATAATATATTTAAATTAAAGGCCGATGGGGTCTAATTGGGATCCCAAGTTTTTATTTTTCTCAAATAACGCTTTTAATATAAATCCTACACGTCACAAACTTTTTGTATTTGTCTAAAAAATCATAAAGAATAAATATTATAAATAATCATTGACCTCTATTGTCCGCAATTGCGAAAAAATATATAAACAAGAATATTCGCTTCTGTTGCCACCGACGCGATGTTTTTCTTGCTCGCATTCGGTACGATGTGCCAAGTGCGAGTGAAACGTACTAGTTGATAAGTGCCGCGAGAATTTGACTGTCGGTCTACCGGTGGCGTGTCCTCAGTGTACGGCAGGACATCGTCAGGTGCGCTCGTCATCTACGCGTTATATTGATTAGTTAGAAAAACTAAAATATCCTCCAAATTATGAAGCGTATCATGAATTACTATTTTTATTCTTAGAATAATCCATTTTTTAGAAAAAAAATCAAGATATTGATGAAGATTTTATAAATATCTTGACTTGAAATGCTTGGAGTCCATTTTCCGTGTCATATTGATTAGTAGAAAAATCCAAAATATTAACCAAATTTTGAAGCATATCTGAAGCATGGTTGGTTTCGAGCCTCTGTGGCGGATCGGTTAACGAAGATTGTAGATGATATCATGGACGTAACACATTTAGAATGAAATTACACTTTAACTTCCTCACAAAGAGCGAAAGCTTCTCGACACAATATTAAATGCTGTAAAATTTAATACGTAATTTAGGGAATGAAGGTTCTATAAACCACCACGAAGGAGAAAGTAGTAGGAAAACAAAAGAGTGGAAAGAATTAGATTGATAATCGTTCATATTAGTAACCTCGATGAGGTCAATGTTTGATTTCTACTCCCAAACACCCCTTCATCTCTATGTTAGTAACGTTAGTTGAAGTGTTCAAGTATAGCTAATATTGTACTTATAATATTAGCAACATATTAGTTTCGGATGTATCTTTATTCAATAATTAATCAGTAAAAATAGCCTGAAACGATGTATTGATTCGGTACAGGCTGTTGGGATTTAAGGTCTGACTTTATTTGCATAACCTTTTCTACTCTGTGGGTAAGACGTATTGACCCAAAAGATTTTTTAGCAAAAAAAAATTGAACTACGTATTTTTTTCAATTTATTTATATAAAAATGTCGTTTATTACCAATGAAAATCTTTATTTATATATTCGTAAAATATAATTATTGGGAGTAGAACGTAGATTCGTCCAAAAATATCCTGGATGGAAAAGGCTGACAGAAAATTTTATTGTGAGATAATTTTCATCTACAAATTTTCGCCGACGCTGCAACTATTATAAATCGAGAATGTTCGTGGCAACTGATATTCATCAGAATCTGACAAGATCCGCATCGATGCCCTAAGTAGATCTATTAATATTATATTTTTTTATATCATTGCTTGTTTTTTTTTCATTATTCAGCGATAAACATTGCAATTGAATATCCAGCTCAGACTATAGTCATCGTCATTACTTTCTAACTCATCATTTTCACAATATTTATCGATATTTTATTTTTATGAAACTTTTTAAGAGAAACCAACGATGTTTATAAACGTCTATACTGCACATGATGCAGAGATTTTGATCACTATTTTTTTCCTCGCTTTTATTTGAAATAAAGAACGTAAAAACTGCCGGACAATTTTGTTACTCAATTTTATTTACAGAATCGTTTTCTAACAAGGTTTGCATAACAATATGTTAAATATTATTTGTCTACTCTCAATACCACTATTTAAATGCATAATTTAACCCAAAGATTTGAATTTCAGCGCGTATTTCTCGTCCGTCACGAAAGGGTAATATTATATATTTAAATATTAAATAAAATCTGTTGTAATATGCGTTATAGTTATAGATCGATTCGGTTGTTGTTTATTTATATTTATTGCATTTTATTTTGCGCAACGATGACAACTCGCCGATTCAACAATTACAAATATTGCAATATTTATTTACGAGAGCTGGCAACTCTGGCGCGCGCGGCAATGGCCGTAGTGACGGCTGCTCGGGTGGGTGTTGCCGCAGTCGGCCGTATCGACTGGGCGACGGCGCGGCGTGCGCCCGGCCGCCGCCGCCCTTCGCCGCCATGGCCGACCTCGAGGCCGTGCTGGCCGATGTCAGCTACCTCATGGCCATGGAGAAGTCCAAGTGCACCCCGGCCGCCAGGGCCAGCAAGAAGATCGTGCTGCCCGACCCCAGGTTTGTGCCTCGAATCGGAATCCAACTGGAATCGCGACGGCTTCGATTACGGAGCACCCCCCGTCGCAATTCAACGTCTTAGCCCCTCGTAGTGCTATGAAGCCGAATGTCATCCGAATATATAAGCAGTGTGTTATTAGATGTAAACAGAAACTGGTGTGGCCAACACATGACTTGTCAACAGAATCAAATCACAACCAATATCATACATAGTGAAGATCTATCCATTTTCTATATACTAAACAATTAAAATAGATGAATAATACATAAGATTTCAACGCAATGTATCAAAATAATCGATGCAATTCATAATATCGTTGATTTTTTATCATACAACGTTATGTATGAATGAATTTGAGCAATGTTTCATTGTAAGACGTTAATAATTGAGCGGCATTTGTATTAAATTTATAAACAAATCAATGCGATTGATGTATTATGTTTAGAATGCAATAATATTCATTCGTTTTATCGTACGATACTATGTTTTGAGCGAGATGTGTTCTTATTTATTATCGCTGTGTTGTTGTATCGTCCGTCTAAGCTGATTGCTGTTTAAATATGGATCCGGATCAAAAGATGGCAGTAATAGGCGTCCGTTAAGCCGATACGTTGCACCGTTTTGTACAATTTTATGATGTTTCACATCGACGTGTTTGTATAAGCGTGAGCTAATTGATTAAATATCCATTTGGAAGCCGGTCGATATCGAACGTTATCTATTTAAAACGTTTTTTTATCGTCGTCCGTACGTTTAATATGTAATTCTGCGACGAAAACTTGTTTGATAAGAGTCGGTGCGTGCGATATTCGACGGAACAAGTGGCGCAAATCAAACGTTTCACATTTTACACAAACGTTCAGCCGTCAAAACATGTGTGCGTTCAATCTTTCGTTCCGTCTATGATCTCGATTGTGTATTCGGTGGGATGTGTGAGATATTTTCGGTGTTTGGATTGTGGATGTGTGTTGTATCGGGGCCGTTTGATTGACAAGGGCGTCTAGTCGTACCTTTGATTGGCTCGCAGAGTGCTGCAACTGTTGCAGTCGACTTGTAAAATATTCTGCAGTACGATCATGACCTCCTTTCGCGAATATGTATTCATTGCTGGAATCTGCATCGCTCGTTAACCCGGCCACGTTTGCAGATACCAGTTTGTTTGCTCAACTAGGACAGCCCCCGTCTTGCGGAGACTGCAATGACGCGCCGTCCGACGATGACGCAGCTGGGAGCCGAGATGTTGATTGGGAGATCAAATCATGGTGCCATTCGCTATTTGGCATCGGCGATACAAACCAGTTTTTTTTTTTTGCCGATAACTCTTTCAAGTGATTGATGCTGCGTATTTATATCTCAATCCATCATATCTTCGAGTTGAACATGGTAAAGTTGCAGAATATCGATGTTGAAAATAATAAAAAAATATGCTCATTACGCTCTTGATTATCCGGGATAATTATGGGTAAGGGGCGCTCCGGATAATCGAGTATTAACCCTTCAAGGCGGTCCAAGGTTTTTTTTTAAAGGTATAAAATATCGTTCGACTACGTTTCAGTCAGATACTGGAGATTCCTATTTAATTGTTGTCAGATCGGTTATCGATAGACGCCGAGATATGGGCTTTCCGGTTGAACGAAAATTCCTAATGAGTAGCATCGTCATGATAAATTAGGTTTCAAGCCCTCAAAAAAGAGTTTCCGCACTTATTACATATAACAATGAAACCAATTTGGAAGTACAAAGAAGAACCATGCTTGCAAACCGGTCGAGATTCTTCTGAAGGAAGACCAAAGTCAAGCATTAGGCCCGTCCTAACATACGGATCTGCTTTGACAAAGTAAGATGAGTGATAACTGGATACCACGAAGAAGAGAATTCTGAGACAGATATTGGGTACCGTATTCGATGAAGTGGAATAGCGTATCCGAAGCAACAAGGATCTGTACTGACTATACAGGGACATACCGGTCTGAGTGGCAAGACTCCGGTGGGCAGGTCACGTGTCAAAGATGCGGGACAGTCAACCACCGAAGAGGCTTATGGTTAACAAGCCTTCCTGTCCCCGGAAGAAAGGAAGACCAAGACTGAGGTGGTTGGACTGTGTACAGTTGGATGTTGCATCATTGAAACTGATCGGACGATGGAGCCACGTGGCGACAGACCAGATAAAATGAAGAAGGCTGATCTGATGAGACCAAGGCTCAAGTATTTTCATCCTGTATGGGATTTCCAGCTCAATTTTGTCAGAAGAAGACCATTCGGCTCTCAATGTTGGTATTTGGCCAGACTCTGAATGGAAAACCAAGGCTGAGGTAGTTGGACTGTGTACAGAGGGAGACTGTATCATTGAAACTTACCGGATGATGAAGCAACGTAACGGCAGACCGGATAAAATGGAGAAGGATGTTTTATGAGGCCAGGGCTCTACAATAGGGCTGTTGCGCTTATGATGATGATGATTTTAACCATGGGGGTACCCCAAGTTACCCCAAGTATTTGATTTTTCTCGAATAACTCTTTTAATATAAATCCAACATGTCTGCGATGGATTTATCCCTAGGTTGGCAAAACTGGATTCCTCCTAAGGTTGGCGAAAATAGATTATTCTTGAGGTTGGCAGAACTGGATTTCTGTTGTGACAATATTTGCATATAAGGCATCCAAAACCCATTTTATTCGATCTTCAGATGCGAATTTCCTCAGTGGTTAACAGAGGATCTGACTAAATCCTGAATAACTCTTAAATTCTACATGTCACAAAACTTTTGTGTTTATCTCAAACAGTCTTATAAATAATCTCCTTTATTGTCTGCAATTGCGATAAAGTAAAAAAAAACAACAATATTCGCTGATGTTGCCGCGCGCTCTATGTTTTTTTTGCTCGCATTCGGTACGATGTGCCAAGTGCGAGTGGCACGTATTGATTAGTTAAAAAATCCTAAATATCGACCAAATTATGAAGCGTATCATTAACAACTATTTTTTTTTTAAAAATGTCAAGGTATTGATTAATTAAAATTCGTAGGGTATCTGAGATACCCCCTTCGGACGACAAGGTTCTTTTCGCGCCGCCGTAACGGATAGGTTAATATCTTTTTCAAGAACAACATTTGTTGGCTATACAATCTTGGTGTGGGTTGATCCGTTAGCCTTACGAAGGGACGGGTCCCTTTTTGGGCCGGCAGACGCCTTAGCGATAGTCTAAAACAGCCGTGTCACTACGGCCATCCTGGCTTTTGCCTTTAGGAAGCTAGGGAGCCGGATCAATCTAGACCGAGATAATCGCATCTATGCACCATTGCTGATGGCAGATACTAAGAAATATTTCTTCTCAAGTTCACGCCTGGGTGGGTTGGAACAGGATAGCATTAAAATTCGTGACTTGTTTAGTTTTCCGGGGTCTTCTTCTCACCAATCGTAATGACGACGTATGCTTTGTACTGAGTATTGTGACGGTTCTCCCAAACAGTTTATTTGTTTTTTTTTTTATATCTTTGGACAAATCTTTAAGGTTTAGCATTATCGTGCTAGTGAGATAAAAATTACTCTTTAGAAGTTTCTCAGCAAATTTCGGGGAATATATGGTAACATTTTATTTCTGGAGTTAGATGTTACAAATTATAGGTGTAAAACTATTCTTTCACATCTAGAACTCATATAATTCCCGTATTTATTGTGACCCGTAAAAATCAACTTTGGTGATTTTCTATTAATCGCGCCAAATATAATGTTTTTCAGTTATAATCTTTTCATTCTAGAATACAATTTAACTGTAGAAAATAGTTTTAGTTTATTTTCTAGAACATTTCCTTGATACCAGAGTTAATAAAACAATACCAAAACAGCTGTAAAAAAGTCCTAATGGACCTGCTAGTAAAAAGCTGATGAATGAAACTGAGAACCGTAATGAACATTTGTAACTTTTTTTTATCTCGAAGTGAATGTTCCATCGACTTTAACGGGTAGTGAATATTGTGGATGCTGCAGAGCTTCTAAAACTAGCTCTACTAGGACAAAAGTCCTGCGTAATTCTTGCTGCTGTTTTTTAAGCGGTCGTGATGCTTGAACTTTTCTATATCGTGGTGAACGATGCTTACGTACGTCGCTTTACAAAAGGCATTCCTAAAAGTTGGTAGGATTGGATTCTTCCGAAGATTGATTAGACTGGATTTGTCCTAAGGTTGGTAGAATTAGATTCCTAAGATTGGCTGAATTGGATTTCTCGTAATGTTGGCAGAACTGGGTCTCCCATGAAGTTTACAGGACTAGATTTATCCTAAGATTGGCAGAACTGGATTTTTCGTAATGTTGGCAGAACAGGGTCTCCCATGAGGTTTACAGGACTGGATTTATCCTAAGATTGGCAGAACTAGAATCTTCTTGAGGTTGGAAGGATTGGATCCCTACTAAGGTTGGCAGAACTAAATTTTTCCTGTTGGCAGAAATGTATTTATCTCTTAGATTTTTGTTATTCTTTTGAGTTGGCACTCTCACGTCTGAGAATCGTGACCATTATTGTTCTGAATCTTCTTGATTTTAGATCCCAATGATCCTTTGCATTCCGCAAGCTTCTCCGGGCTATCGTTTCTTTTAGCGAGATGCCCAAAGTATCGAAGAATCCTTTTACAACATGTAATAGAGAGTCGGTCAATATTATCATTGTTTATAAATATAGTGAATATTAAAAAACCTAAAATAATAATTTTATAAATGATACGTATTTGATTTGTTGCATGTTGCACGGAAAACTTCGATGCCGCTTCTTTGGCGGCATTCGAGTATAAAGGGTTAATATTGATCTCAAGTCCTAATTTTTTTTACTTTAACGTTTTGTTCATAGAGAGTCTATCTATCTTCTTGATCTAATATCTCGTCTCTTGCGTAGACTATTCTCGGCCGCCTCGAATACCATCAATATTTGACACTAGCCCGCTGATGTTTGTTTCATTTTCGCTTATTAATAATAGCAAGTTAATCTACCTCGTTGGATACCGGCCGATGAAAACATTATCCAGATGCTGGCCGGATATAGCTCTCGGTACACAAGCAACTCTCCCGCTTTGCGAAACGCTAATATCGCTCGCGAATTGTGACGAACTGCGTTTACGAGCCCATAACTCCGATACGAAAATCGAAATAGATCGTTGTGGGTTTATTGCGCGGTTCCAGAACCAATTGTCAAACTGTGAAATTGAAACAGTGCTCCAGAAGATATTTTGATTCGAGGTATAAATCGCCGTTATTTTTATTTGCGTATAAAAATGTCCAAATTTAAATATGCAAAAGCAACAGGGGTCCGGCTCACTCAAAAATTTCCCGCGGCGAGATTCTCACAACGCCAAATTAATTCGAATGAACTTTTTTAATGAAAAAAAATCATCATTTTGTTAATTATTTTTTTTGCGCGCGAAATATATAACGCATTTTCATGTATGAATTTTTTTATTTACGCTTTTGGCCGAGAGCGTTTCGGCAAAGGCCGAGTTTCTTTGACGCCGATTTATGTTAATACAAAGTAATTTGTATTCGGTTCTATTTTTGCGCGGCCCCGTATTATTAAAAAAAAGGTGCAAAGGGAACGGGGGATGATTTTAATTTTGACCCCAATTTTGATATTATGCCGAATATATAATATATATATATATTTTTAAATTATTAAATTACGAAGCGCGGACGTCGTTAAATATATTGCAAAAAAATCCCTTTTGGCGCCAAAAAATATGTTGACGTTTTTTTCTTATCAATTTAATGAAATTTTCATATTGAACGGGCGAGATTGACGTGCGCGTTGCACCGTCCACGGATGCTGACGATCCATTTATTAGGTTGAGTCATTAACCCCTTGTGTGATTTGCCCGAATACAACTCGGGTAGGTATTTTGCTGACACAGTGATTTGCCCGAACTGGATTCGGGCACATCGTACACGAAACTTTTTATAGTGATTTGCCCGAATCCAGCTCGGGTCATTCCCCCACCAGTCCAAGAGGCTTACCACAGAAGTGGTTAATAACTACCGATTTAATCATACATTTATTTTACTTTAAGAAAATACGAAATTATATTAATCTATTATGTATTCACCACTGTTAAATATACAGTAAACCCCCCTATAACGAGCTTTTTCATTTTATTTTTGGATCTGAAGGTTTTCTTTTTTACATTTTTACGTGTTAACAACCGCAAATGACTTGCCTTCGGCTATGAGCGATATCCTTTCGTATTTTGGCTGACAAATCTTCCCGCAACGCGACATTTTATTAGTTAATTTTATAATATTATAAAATATTTTTATGAGAATTCCAATTAACGGTTTAAAAATTTACGTTATTGGTGGGATCGACGTTATAGGAAAAAACCGCCGCAAACGTTAAAGAGGGGAACGTTATAGGAGTGTACGTTATAGGGGGGCTTACTATAACCTTCTCCCATCTTATTGGCAACTTATCAATATCCTCATAAAATTTGGTGGGTTTTGACTGAAAGAAAGTATCGAGGGATTGATTGACTTGCTCATCATTAATGAAAGTTTTTCCATTAAAAAAAATCTCTAAGGAACAGAAAGAGAAGGATGGATGTGACAAAGCAGACCAGTTGAGTTCCAGAATGTTTTCTTAAGTCACTTTCGCTGTGTGTGGTCTGGATGTTATCGTGTAACAGGATAACCCCTTTTCGTTTGACGAGTGCAGGACGCTTTTCCAGTAGTTTTTCATAAACTCTTAAATCGGTTCTTTGAGCTTTATCAGCTCGTGGAGGATTATTCCTCGACGATCCCACCATACACAAAATACAATTTTCTTGCCATGAATATTGGCTTTAGGGTCCGGTAGGGTGGTTGATCCTTATCCAACCTTTGTCTTTTGCGAACAATATTTTCATAGTGGTCTATTGACCGCCTCAGTTAATAGTCTTTGCCACCTGAAGGACACCTCCGTCTCAACCATGATGTCATGCCTGTGACGGACGTTCTCCAAGTTATCTTGGCTCTTCGAATACGGGTCAGGTCACCCATTAGCCCGAGCTATCACGCGTGGATTGTAACAATAATAATCAGACGAGACTAGGGCCAATTCGTATTTAATGCACGGTCTGACCGGGTGCTACGGGCACCTCCAGCAGCACACACGTCACTGAATTGGCCTGGACAGCGGCCTGGCTCCTCATAGCTCCGTAGAATCTACGAAACCATGATTGTGCACAACTGAGATCCATTTTTAATCGCTCGTTATTGTCCTATCCAAAAAAGGCTCGATTTTATGCCGCGAGAGGAGACTTGAAGCAATAGATATACGGCCGTTGCTCTAGCACTAGTGTCTTGTTTGAATTCCTAGAGCATCACATGACGAATATGCACTTTTTGATTCTCCATTTTAAGGGTTCGGAATAACACAACTGTAACTTCCACCACACTAAATATTTGTCGAATGTTTCCAGGCTATTATTTAGCTAGTGAAAACAAAAATCCCTTTGTCGGGTGACTCACTGCTAGTAAATCCAAACGATAGAAACTGTCTACCTGAATCGGAAGTTATTTGTGACTCAAGCTAATATTTCGCATCGAACGTTTTCGATGCGAATCTTCGCGCGTTATGTAGCCGTTTTCGAGAATATGTCGCATTAATTCCGGCAATATTAATACAAAAACGTTTGGTTTCTCATGTGGAACGTGTAGTGTGTAGCAACTTCATCGGATTACCGGGGGTAATGTAGAGTTAGAATCGGGACCATATAATATATGGACAAAACGGGAAGTCGTAACGTGATTTATGTAACAACTTCCTTTCTCTCTATTAATACCGCCGGGCTGTGTGTGTGTGCGTGTACACCGGCAACGAGTCGGTGTGTGAAAAATATATATATATCGTTCTGAAAATTGATGAAATATAATAACATCTTGAATCGAACGGTCGGGGTTAATGGCTTAATCCCAGACGGTGTCTGGGATCTGCGAGATTCGGGCGTCTCTGTGCATTCAAGCGATGTATTTGCATCTAATCAGAGTGCATTTATCCGTCAATGCGAATAAATCGGTGTTCAATTGCTTTATTATTCTTGATTTTAATCAAAATTGGCGACTGAAATTGAACGGATAGTAATGCTAATATTATCCATGCAAAGAAGTAATATAACATCTTTTTATTTATATTCAGATATGGACTCGGTAATCCGACACATTTAATTATTTATGAAAAATTGTATGTAGAAATTTAACTGACCGTTTTAAGAACTTATTTATGCATAAAATAAGAAGCATGATATAATACAAAGTCGATGGAAATAGAATAAATAGAACTTAACAGCCAAAGGGTTCAAATTTAGACAGTAATTCATTCACAAATAAAAGTTTAATACATTTGTTCCAAAAAATGTACGTGTAAAAAGTATTAATACGTTATAATTGTTAAAATAATAATAATACAGTGAGGCCTCCTATAGCGCTCCATGCTATAGCGGAATTTTCTATAATGAGTTCGACACTCCCTCCTATACCGCTTCCCTTTAAAGCATAAAATGTTCAAGGTCATATTACATATTTCATAAATAAGTGATACATTGCCGCTTGAAATAAAGGTAAATGCCCTTTGGTTGACAATAAAATATAATACGTATGAACAAACTAAAAAGTGAACAAGGTCGTTTGAAATATGTGAAATGAAAAACCTCTCTAATATAAATCATACATGTCACAAACTATTTTGATTTGTCTAAGAAAGCGGAAAAATATAAAAACAACAATATTAGCTTCTAGTCCCACGGGCGCGATCTTTATTCTCGGTCGCATCCGGTACGATCTGCCGAGTGCGAGTGAAACCGTGCGATTGACACGTGCGGCCAACATATTGATTAGTTAAAAAATTCAAAATATCGACCAAAGCATATTTTTATTCTTAGAATGATCCATATTTAAATATAAATTGAAATGCTTGGGGTCTAATTTCCATTATAAATATACCCCCTTCAGACGGCGTGGTTGTTCTCGAGCCGCCGTGACGAATCGGTTACCAAACTACAATTAAAAGAACCTAACCTTCCATTTTGTACGGGTGCCTACTCTTCTATGGCGTTGTTTCTATCTCAGCGCTATAGTTTGACTGTATTATTTTTTTTTTACATTTAAAATCGCGTTAAAACAGAATGGGCACTAATATTTTTTTATCTTATGAAATAATAACATTTAAATACCTGAATTTTTCGCTAATTAAAGATTCTTTAGTTTTAATTTGAGTAAAGACTAGTATTTTTACTTGGTATTGAGTAATGTAACGTATCCCTCATTTTTATATGTCCACTGTATATTTTCGTATTAGCGTCTGGAACATATCTATCTTATGTAACGCAACTTATCTCCCATTTTTGTATCTCCACAATTTGTTTTCTTGGAACGTATCTCGCGTTTGTTAAGACGATCCCGTGTATGTCCAGCATCGCATTGTTTTCATATTGTCTCATTGCGAGTGGCATTAAGGATGTCAACGTTTATAAAAATCTGGAGTAACGAACGATAATCGTTATCAATTTATTTTTTAAGGTCATGGCTCCAAAACAATTTTTTTTACGAGCGCACTCGTCGATTCTACAACAATCTCTTCCTATTTATACGACTGTTGTTTAGTCACTTTCGTGTTGAAAAATAAGGTAGCGCCATTTTATCGTCGGAATAAATGACAAATATCTCGCGCTGAATTAGGACGCCATCAAACGGTCCATGTCGTAAACATTCAATAGTCATCTTTATCGCTCATTCATTTATATTGACGGCGCGACTTGCGCTTAATGGCAATGAGGAATTATTGACAAAACGGTCCATCTTGTCGTGTACCGCCGTGGAAACAAATCAATCGATTTATATTCAATTGGCGTGACGCGTTGTGCGAATAAAGCGGTATTCGCATCGGACGACATGTGTTATTCTTTCATCTCGTCGGGTCGTCGAAGCCGCTGCACTCCCACATTGTGTTCCCAGAAGAATCAATTACGGATTTTTCGTACGGCTTCCGAGAGCCGGGGGATATCTTGATTGGACCGCGAGGCGGGACGCTTCCAGCCTCCTCGGATCGATGCGCGAAATAATATATTTCGCCCCGTCGTTTGTTACGCAGATAATATTCACGGCGTATTAAACAAAATCGTAATCACATCTGAACATCTCGACCCCGGAGCGTAACTTGTTAATGCCAAAGTTTTAATAGAATACGCTGAAATCGGCATTTACAGCCGAATATTGTGTGTGTATGTGGTGGCAACCACTTTACCGCGCGTGACCCCGTAATAGGGTCGACTTACCTTTACGGAAATTGACCGTAGAACCCGGCCAAACTTTTTCAGCAGTTGCACCGTGCAATACGTGGTTTGATAAATAAAAATCCTATTTATTCCCAGGGACAGCCAATCCAAATACGCTGCAGATCTGCAGCACCCCCAAGCAAATTGAGAAAAAATATATATTTATATATTGATATAAATGTGTCTATTGATTATTTATACGAAAATATAAACAAGATATTTATTAATCTGGTCGGTGCCTAGGCGAGCAGTGTTACTCTGCGCGATGTGAAGCAAGAGCGCTGCCGGGGTCGTATATTGGATGGATGGGGGGCGGTAGCGGAGTGCGGGGTGGGCTAGCCGCTCAGCGCCGTGTCGTTATATTATTAATATTTTTTATAAAGTCGTGAAGCGATTACTTTTTATTATCATATATTTTTTGTATAAACTATTAATCCACATTCCCTCATTTCTGAGGAACTCGACCATGTGTATGACTCCCCTTATAAAGGACCATGGATAAGTTTATCGTTTCACTTTATCGACCGACATTTTGAAAAATTACAAGAGCTCTTGACTGTACTCTGGCCAAGCCAAAACTGAATAGAAAGTATAATGGAATCATTTAAAAGAAGATACTATTCATCATATCTGAAGATTTATTTTTACATAGGATCATAGAAAACGGTCATAACTTTTGCATCAACCCAATATATATATATATATATATAAATATGGTATTTTTACCTCACCTCATTTTTATAATTTAAATAAAATGTGAATATTTTTTTTAATATTTAATATCCCGCAGCACCCCTAAATATTTCACCCGACTTATTCAGTATTAAGTAATCCCCTTTGGATGTCCCGTGGATTCCCGATCCATCCTTTTTCTAGCGTTTAAAAAAACGATGAATGAATGTGCTTGATACACAGTAGCGTTTCTGGCCTCTTGATTTTTATAAATAAAACCGATTTATATTAATTCCTATTTTTTCAGATTCAGAAGTCAACTTACATATTTCGTGTAATCAGTACGTTAGAAATCTAACTCAAAATTTTGTATGCTTTTAGCACACTATGGCGGTTTTGTATAGCGCGGTCTTTATCTCGGCGCTATAGGAGGGTTGACTGTATGTAAATGCGGGATGCCCTCATAAAACGCGAGGCAGGACAACGGCGTACTACCATTTTTGTACCACAAAAAAAACCTAGTGGGGCAAAGCCCAGGAATTATCAATGATTTTTTCTACTTGTCTCTTTTCTGTCTTATTGCTAGTTTTAAATTTAGTTCCGATTTGCCTTCCCATATATTTTTATCTAATATATTTAGTGATTGTAGAAGCCCATATTATTGCGAGGCTCGTGGCAGCAGCCTTTACTGCCCCCCTTCCCCCCCGAGCCTGGTGGTAGCACATGAACAGAATGTTCTCAAGCTCAGTCCCAGTTATTTCGCTATATCAACTCGTTTTTTTCTATATGTGAATTATAAATTAATCTGAAAACAAGTATTAATTCATGATAGACTAATAAAAAACTTGGTTCATTATGTTAGGAAATCTTTTGGGTTAAAGGGCGTACACCAGGGGTCGCTAACGCGGAGCCAGCGAGGTCCCCGGAAAGCAATTTTAAAGTGCCCACTGTTCGGGATTCGGGAAATCGAAATTCTTAATTTTAGATGTAACTAAACACTCGCAGGTTTAATGAATCATGTTCCTGGATTTCTAAAATATGGCTTCCTAGGTAATAAGGTTGACGGACCCCTGACGTATAATAGTTATAGGCTGCTCCATGAATTTAAAATCTGTTAATTTTAAGCGTCTAAACAAAGACCGACCCAACGGCATTATTCATAATTACTCTTAACAAATTATACTAATTTTAGTTTAACGATGACATTAAAAATAAACGACTAATGTGAGAACGATCGTGTTTTTACAATTTTCGAAGCATTTCTGGAATAAAATTTTCGGTATGGCGTTTGCTCTTTTAGCGATTTTGTCTTTGTCTCCTCAGTATCGACACATTTTCCCCACAGGTAAAATTTGTTATGGGCGGCCACGAAATTAAAAAATACTCGTATATTTTTTTCGAACCTCGTTCTCCTCGGATGAAGTGTAATTCGATTTCACTTAATCTCCACGGATTTTGCATCGGTTATTGATGGATTTGCGTATTTTTCAGTCTGTTGTTTTGTCTGTCTGTCTGGCGCTCGACAAACGTCACTAATTGACGTTATCGCCAAAGCAGTAATGGTAATGGTCTGGACACACGCAATTGTTCTGCTACGTTTGCTTATCAAAATGTTTGTCGTACGCGCGACGAATCGTTCCTCAGTACAGTGTATCAGTGTGACGTCATCAGCGTGACGCCAGATGTTACGGCCTGTTATGCAGATAATGTGCGACGCACTATACACCCATCCATCGATTTACACGGTTCCCTAAAATCACCGTTTTATGCTTCTTAGTGCGGATAATAACAGAATCAAGTCGAAGATACTGTTCTTAATGTTTTTTTAATACATCATCACGTTATCTTCGAATAGGTTCATGTGTTAAAGCGATCGTGTAAATCAAGGGATGAGCGTGTACTTTGCATATATGAGACAATTAAATTACCTTTATGTACTGTGCGCAGGTGTGTTTTGTACAAGCGAGCGGGCTTTACAATATTTTGTTGTAATAAAGCGAAAAGTAATGTCATTTTTTTATGCTATACAAAAAACTAATAGGTTATCCCGAAAAATTCATTATTTTTGCACTCTCGTTTGAGTTCAAGCTTAAAACCAACGAAGAACTCATTCGAACAACACATCTTAATGATAAACAGATGTCAATTTTGGTTTAGATGCTTTAAGGCGAGTGACAGAAAATTACAGGATGCTCCTAAATCAGGACGACCCACCAATTTTGATGAAGATTAAAACATCAGCATCACTCTCGTAAAGACATAGAACACAGCCTATTTTCCCACAATTTTTACTGAAGACGATAAATGGATCGTATACGATAATTTAAAGAAAAAAATAGCTTTTTAAGAAGCAATATTGCAACGTTCAATCCCAAGATTGACCTTTCGGAAGGTTCTATTATGTGTCTTGTGGAATATGACTGGAGTTATTCACTATGAACTTTTTAAACCCCATGAAACAATAAATGCTTAAATTTATCATCGACACTTAGATACGCTCGAACAAAACTGCAAGAAAAACGTCTTGGTTTTTTTCTATCGAAGTGGAGTCAGTCATTCGTCAGATTTAGCACCTGATTACTCTCTACAGTTAACCCCCCCACTAACACTAAAATCGGGACCGTGTAAGTTGGGATAGTGTATTGGGGGTAAAGCCTGGCTGTGTGTGTGCAGCAGAACCCGTGTCAAATGAATAGTCGGCCTTGTATGTATTCGTCGCAATGCAACGGCGTGAATGTGACCGTTCAAGTTGGGGCGAATATTTCAACTCAGCGTGTTTTTCGGGATAGTGTAATTGGGGGGTCCACTGTATTTCAATCTTGAAAATATTCATTAACCGATCCCTCACGGCGGCTCGAAAACATCCACGACATCCGAAGGGGGTCTATTTAAAATGGAAAATTGACCCCAAGCATTTCAAGTCAAAATATTCATCAATAACCTGATTTTTTTTAAAAGGATTTTTTTTTAGAAATAAAAAAAAATGTTAGTCTGAAGACACGCCGCCTATAGACCGAACGCCAAATTCTCGCGGCACTTGTCAACTAGTACGTTTCACTCGCACTTGGCACGTCGTACTAGATGCGAGCGAGAAAAAACATCGCGCCCATGGCGCAGTTGCAGACTATATAGGACGGCGGTTTTTTGTAATATTTATTCTTTAGTTTTTTTGAGACAAATAGAAAAAGTTTGCGACGTAGGATTTATATCAAAAGAGTTATACGAAATAAATCAAAAACTTGGGATCTTAAATATACCCCATCGGCACTGCTAGGCTTAAAGACAAAATAGTAAAAAATCATTTGGATTCGTGTTTTCAGTCGAATTAGATTTTATATTGAATTAATAAAGTTAGTAAAAAATAATTGATTTCTTTTGGGGTTTCCTAATATTTTTTCATTTTTCGATGAATAATTGTCGAGTGATGGAATAAACATTTTTTTCTTAAATCGTTAAGATCTGACAGATGATTAATCGATGCTAAATACTTATTTTTAAGATAAGTTTTTGGGCTTGGTCTATTGATAATTCTTAAATGGTTTTATAGAGGACTGATTTCATTAGCGACTTTGCGAGATAACTTTTTATGACCAACGAGAATGTCATAGAAAATCGCTAATGTGTATCAATCTCTGGCGTTGACACATTTTTTTAGGAAAAAATATATTTGTAAGATAAAATCAGTAGAATATATTGATCCAACGAATCCCATTTAAAAATGACATTTTTCCTTATATTGATGAGAATCTTGTGTACATTTCTAAATGTCAGAGAAACCAGTTTTATTTATATTTATTTACGTTATAACTTATTGCATATTTTTTTAATCGTTATGATGATATATAAATTCTATAAAAAAAATGTCGGTGTATCTGCGCTATAATATCGTTTTGGCGATGTGAGAATGGACCTTCAGGGACACTCACCACGTTATTAAATAATAACACAACCAGGACTAGTAGTTTGTACGTGTGCGTAAAGCCGACTGGCGAATTTAGAGCACCATTCCGGGGGTTAGTGAACCTCATTCTCGTTTATAGGCCGTAAACCCTCGCCGGGTTATTGATGAAAAACAACTTTCGGCACATCCGTTTTGGAAAACGCACACTGCCTGACAATCATGATGGACAATAGTGGGCACTGACCCCCCTCACCCTCATACCTTTGACCTTATAATGGTTGTTTTTGTACAGTTATTGCATCTCATTTGGGATTATGTACACTCAACTCTTTTTTTACACGATTCTGAAATAACACGGTCCAAAAAAAAAATTAATGCATATTTTTACACGAATTATTTGTTCCAACACGATTCCCTGAAACAATTATATTTTCAATTTCGCGCGTTATTATGTCCCGATGTTTAAATAAACGGCATCTCATTGCATACGGTGGGGTCTTATTAATTCTATCAACGCCATTCAGTGAGGTACAAAAAGTAAACAATACTCAGTAAGGAGTCTTTGAAAGATAAACCATGAGCGGGTTGCCCTTCCGACTTCGATGACGACATTTCAAATGCGATATTGGAACAAAATCCACGTCAAACGTCAAGGGAGTTGGCAGAGAGACTCAATAAGTCACAATCTAAATTGGGGGAAAATTTGTGGATTTTCATAGGATCACCTATGAAAATATTGTCCGCAGAAGACAAAGGTTGGATAAGGATCAACTCTACCGGACCCTAAAGTCAATATCCATGGCAAGAAAATTGTATTGTGGGATCTTTGAGGAATAATCCACCATGAGCTGATGAAGCTCAAAGAAACGATTACTGCCAACATATACGTTCAGCAGCTACAAAGAGTTCATGAAAACTTACTGGAAAATCGTCCTGCACTTGTCAAACGAAAAGGCGTTATCCTGTTGCACGATAACGCCAACCACACGGAAAAAGTGACTCTAGAAAAAAATCTGGAGCTCAACTGGTCTGTTTTGTCACATCCACCATACTCCCCAGATCTTGCTCCTACGGACTACCACCTTTTCTGTTCCTTACAGATTTTTTTGAATGGAAAAACTTTCATTAATAATGAGCAAGTCGATCAGGTCTTCGTTACTTTCTTTCAGTCCAAACCCACCAAATTTTATGAGGGTGTTGATAAGATGCCAATAAGATGGGAGAAGGTTACAGCAAACCCCTCTACAACGTACACTCCTATAACGTTTGCGGCGGTTTTTTCCTATAACGTCGATAACGTAATTTTTTTAAAACGTTAATTAGAATTTTCATAAAAATATTTTACTGATTCTGCTCTTTTAACTTATCTGTCACGGTGACTCAAAACCAACCGCGCCGTCCGAAGGGCGTTTATTTATAAGGGAAAATAGACCCCAAGCATTTCGAGTCAAGATGTTAATGAAATCTTTCTCAATATCTTGACGTTTTTTCTAAAAAATGGCTTATTCTAAGAATAAAAATAGTTATTCACGATAAGCTTCATAATTTGGTCGATATTTTGGATTTCTAACTAATCATATGACGCGTAAATGTCATGCGTCCGCACACTGATGACACGCCACCGATAGACCGATCACCGAATTCTCATGGCACGTGTCACTAGTATACGTTTCACTCGCACTTGGCACATCGTTGCGGATGCGAGGAAGAAAAATCAGCCCGCGGCTACTGAAGCGAATATTGTTGTTTTTTTTTTTCAATTGCGGACAATAAAATCAATTTTTTAGACTTTTTTAAACAAATTCCAGTACTATTCGAGAAAAATCAAAAACTAGGAGTCCCAAATAGACCTCATCGTCACGGCTAGGCTAATGACAAATTTGGCATTGCTTCTTTGCCATTAATTGGTATATATTTGCAGATATAGACGATACGCTTTCAGTCAAAATGTAAAATCCATGAAGGGCCGCACGAAAAAGTGTGGCAGGCCGCAGGTTGCTCACCCCTGATCTAATACATATATTGTATTATTTTTCCGTACTTAAAATACGTACGTATTGTTTTTATTTTTACCCTTTTCACACGATTTTCTATGCTACAATGTTGTTATATATTCAAGTAACACGGTTTTTTTTAATTTAGGGAATCAATCTTAGATTTTTCCATGTATTCTATCACTTTTTACACGGTTTTTAAAGTGTTGTCGTGCGCGCGTAAGTTTGCGCGCGAGTGAACGCTCGAATTTGAACGCGGTCCGGTAATCTCCGCATAATACTGCGTAATATGTTGCCAGCGTGGCGTCAGATATATCATAGCGTTTTATTTGCTGCGGAATTTATTTTTTCAGAGCAGGTGTTTCTGTAAAAAGCGACGATATATCGTGCGGGGTGGGGGCTGCGAAGTTTTTTCATCCCCTCGCCGTGCGAGAATGCATAACAAATCAGAAAAAAAACCAAGGAGAGAGCACGTTGTGTATTATTCAATACAATTTATCTTTTCATTTTTTAATCGGGATAGAAGAGGCGACGGAGGCACCGTCTATCCCGCTTCCCTTAATCGGGATAGATGGTACTCCGCATCCGGAGAGAGACGAGTCATTAATTTTCTGTACAATTTTAATCAGTCGGAAATATTATTATGTTTCTATTTGAAGATAAAATCGATCTATTTCCGATTGATTAGCCGAGGATTGGGCGAATTTCCCGTTCGAATTTCTATTTGAATTCATTGCGAATATATATATATAGAGGGAAAAATCGGTATTCTCTCATTTTTTACGCATCCCTATGTATCTGCGAATATTCTCCAATGCGAGAATTATCATAATCTGTTTTTCCAGACGCTGAAAAAGCAATCGATACTTACATAACCTTTTGGTGTCGCGTCTAATTTGAATGCAGAAATATTTTGCCGGTGCATTTTTGCAGTCTTGTAATTGCGCATCTTAAAAGCATGTCAGTTCGTGTTACGTATTTTCGGAATGGCGCATCTCCGAGGATTACTCCCCCGTAGCGCGGATGCAGCTATGAATATTGCAGTCACATCCATGCGAGGGTGGCGCTTGGTGGTGTAAGGTGGTGGCATTCTCACCACGTCAGAGTGGCGTGATGTTAATTCCCGAATATTTCCTGTCGTTTCGGCGTACCACGCAAAGTTTAGCACACGACGCTAGTTTAGCTGATATTTATAATTCAGTGCATTACGTCTAGTTTAGCGAGAAATGCAATTTAATATTTATGTCAATTAACTCTAATCGATTTGACCTTTGCGAAAACTAGAGATTTGCTTCACACTAATGTCCCCGGAAAATTGGCCATTGAGTACTAATGATTTATAGATAATTATATGGGCACAATTGGATATACGGAAGAACCTCGATTAACCGTGGTAATGACTGAAAGGGAAGTGGAGAGATAATCACACGTATTCTTAAATAAAAAATAACTAACTAGATGTTACATTCCTCTCTTTCCTTCTATTTTTTTTACAAACTGAAACTGAAGAATATAAAACAGTCTTTTCATTTAAAATAACATAATTTGGTACATAAATAATCAACAATATAGTGCAAATACAGCAAAACCCTCCTATAGCGCACCCTGTTATACGGCAATTTTCTACAACAAGCTCCCATATTGCTCCCTCCCAGAACTCCTAACTAAACTAAAAATAGAACAAGGTCATTTAAAATATGCAAATGATCCATGTATTGATTTCTTTCAATTTACAAAATACAATTAAAAAGCTCTCCTAAATTTTGTATGAGAGCCTTTGGTTTCTATAACGTAGTCCCGATTTCTTCATTATAGGAGGGCTGTTTGTATAGTGGAATCCCTATTTATCATTGTATTCCAACATTCAGCGCTATTTTTCTATAGTTCCGACGATCCAATAAGAACAATGTTAAAAAATGTTCAAGAGTTGATGGATCAAAATTCCATAGTACGGGTAACCCTTCTATAACACGGTTTCGCTAAAAAATCTCTCATTCGATCATTCTCACTCGTTCGCTGAAAGATGTCGAAAATTTAAAAGGGGGCCACAAAATTGTCTGTACAGTTAAAACCCCACTAACACGAAAATCGGGACCGTGTTATTTTGAGCGTATAGCCTGGCACGTGTTGAATACACAGACGCTAGCCAACGTTTGACTGTATGTGAATGCGACCGCGCAATTGGGGGATTTGCGGCGAATATTTCAACTCAGCGCGTAAATCGGGGTAGTGTAATTGGGGGTTCCACTGTATTTGTATCATGAGATCTATAACATCCAAAAAATGATATACCTATAGGGCAGAAAACTCAAATGATGAGAATGATTCAGAGTGTGAGGATTATATCATTCAACTGATATAACGTATACGTTTATTTGTATCGAGAAAGAATGAGGAAGAAAATGCTCAGTTTGAGGGATTAATAAATTGTAAATAATTATATTTTTTGTTGTTTTACGCGTTTGGCGTGTTAAATTTTTCCGAGGTTTTCGGAACTTAACCAGCCTTTTGTATTGACTCTGGGCCTTCTAAGAATGGCTAGCCACGAGACACTCACTCGCTGAGTATTTGGGCCTTACCAGACTCTCGAGTAGTCAAGGCCAAAGGAGTCGGAGTCTCACAATGAGGACTCCACTTTTGCGTCCATACCTCGATGACCCCAACCCTTCTTGGAATGCGGTTTTTTATAAAGAGGTTTCCTTCTCTTGACTATTGCTGGCGTGTACCTTCTACCATTACTGGTATCGGATTTTACTTACTTTACTGTGGCCAGGCAAGTCGGAAAGGTTTTGTCTCGGTATTCGTTTTTCTCTTCTCTACCTTTTCAAAGGAGACCTCTCCTTTGGTAAGCAGGGAAAGGGAGCAAAAGTATTGAAACTATTCGATTATCGACTTTTATTTTAGGGTTTTCCTTCTTGGGGTGTATTGGTTATTCTGGTGTGAAAAGGATATTTGAATTAATAATGCTTAGAGAAATAGTGGATTTTTGCCGAGTTTTGTCTACTAATATTTCCCTGTATTTCATTGCAATGTTCTCTTTACTTTATTTTCTTGAAGGTATAAGTCTCTTTCTTGACTCTTCTACGTCGAATAAAATTTTCTGCATTATTTTTATGAAGATCTAATTGTTCTTCTGTTGTAATTTCTCTTACATCCTCCTCTACCAATCCTCCATATCCTGACAATTAATTTCCATAACACTTGAATCAATTCAATTATTTTTAACAATTCGAATGTCATCTTTCTGGCCATAGTTTCCTCTAGTTTGAGTTTATTTTAGTGGCTCTGACGTCAACCACCATTGTGACAAAGCTTTTATATAAAGTTTTATAAGTCTTGCAACGACCATGAGCTGGATTAGTAAAGCTGTGTTCTTTTGTATAACATCTTTCAGACCAGAGCAAGAGCGTTGTCCAAAACAAAAAGACCTTCATAATTTAAAAAGAATCGTACGTTTTATATTATATTCAAATAAGTTTATATTCTTATAGTAAAAATTGCTCTCGTTCAGCTCACTTTAATTAATATTGGATTTCGGTTACAAATAGTTTAGAAAAAACGTATAAAACTCATTTTTTTATTTTTATTATAATAATAACTTTGCGAAATTAGCCAATTTAAATTCTCGCAAAGTTTTAGATGAAGTTAAGAGATTATTCGCACTTATACACCCGATTCTACTTGACCTTCATCAGAGGTAACTAGCGAATGCAACGTTTTCTAAACTTGTTTCGAAAAATTTAATCGACACTCTAATACGTAGTTCATATTGAAATTATTTTCGGAACAATACTGGAAACAATCCATCATGTTTTAAAATAACGTTTATGAATCGTTATTCTAGAAATAATGGCCGGTTTATCATAAATCGGTTGGTTACGTTTTCCGCTTCATTTTGCTCCATCGTCGCAGACGCTACGAGAATCGGCGATGTTGTCGTAAACTACGTCGCCGCTCCAGCTATTTTTCAGTCGCACCGCGTATTAAAGAGCCCGGGACGAACGGAAAATTCGATTAGATTGGAATCCCATTTCCGCAAATGGAAACTTCGATCAAACTCGTGAAAAATCACCGCGTCACCATTCCGTTTGAACAACAGTGACACAACACCGAAATCGGAGGTTAATTTGGCGGAAAAATGATTAGAGACGATCACCGGTGTTTCTGACTAAATTCATATAAATAGCATAATTATGCTATCCAGCTTAATATGACGTATGTCAACATGTTTGCACGGAGATCGTCCATCATCGTGCTATATATTTAAAGATGGGATTTGATGCGAATTTAGCTCTCGTACAGTTTCGACGTATTTTTTTTATCGCTCATTATACTCACAATATTTTGAAGTTTTATTTGTGACGTTATCTCTCTCTTAATTTGTTTATATTTGCATTGCATTCTTATCAATTTTGTGATAAAATATTCATTCATACTTCAGTGACGCCTCTGTTGATACGTCCGATGCTAAAAGGTCATATGACGGATGTTATGACGTGAAATCTAATAAATAAATCATTATACGTGAAATAAATAGATTTCATATTAATTAGTTCGTCCAAAATATCAAAATGGTTCAAAGACCCGCTTGGGTAATTATTTTCTAATGTTTTCCGGTTTATGTCTCATTAAATTCATTGTTTTATTCTTTAGATTACGCTTATTTTACATTCATATCGAATTTTCCGATGATTTAATAAATATCACAGAAAAATTTGATTACTTGGATTTTCCTTTCCTCAAACGAAAACCAGTGATTCTCGAATCCCTGGAAATATGATTACAAAACGGTGATTCGCACAATATGCAGAGTACTACATTTTATTTATTGTTTTATATCATTTATATATTTTAGTCGATTCGTTTGATTCGATCCATTTTTTTTAAATGGTTTTAACAACTTATGGCCACTAATTGAAATATTTACAATTAAAATACTTCATAGAAATATCTATGTATTTTATTAAAGCAATATTACGTTATATATTAGATAAAGCAGAAAGATATGTCATTTTTTTATTGCGACAAAACTTGTATTTAAACAAAAACTGTGCAATACAGTTGAATATTTTGCGATGCTATCTAGAATCTTTCTTTACAGAATATGCATTATTTTAATACTTTCATAAAATTCTGTCTGTTTACATTTATTAAAATACGACTCGTGAATTTGGACTCCAGTTTGTATTTTTTATATATTATATATTCAATAGACATTTCAATAGAAAATGGGTCAATTTGATTTGCAAAAAGGTGTATTTGATTTGCTAAAGGGTGTACTCGATTTGAAAAAGGGTGTATTTGATTTGTAAAAAGTTGTAATTGACTTAAAAAAGCTGTAGTCCGAAGATGCAACATCAGGTGAATATGCTGGATGTTGCAGAACTTCCAAATTTATCTCCGCGTTGTCTCAATTATCATTCTGGGGAATTCATCGTTGATTGTTTTCTAAAACTGATATTTTTTTTCAAGCAGAACCTTCTTTGATCTTACTAATTGGACGCAATTCATCTCTGCTGTAATAGATTTATGTAATTCATAGTGAATTCTTCCCAAAACATCCCACCAAATATAAAAAGAAGAACTTTTTTCAGCCAATGTTTGACATTGTTTGACCCAGTGGTTGACATTGGTACTCGGGTAATCGACGAAAGTTGTTGTTTTTTCTCTTTGGATTGGGGTAGAAGACTCACTTCTCATCCCTAGTAACAATCCTCCAAGAAAGAAACGGATCGGTTTCATATCTGGACATTAGTAAAGATTAAAATACGATTATTCATTATTCGTTAAATGATACTATTTAAAAAAAAACTGTTGTGAAAATAATTAGTTAAGTAAAATTTGAATTAATTAATAATAATTGATGTGAGTCCTGTTCGTAACTGGAGATAAATAAGTATAATACTGGATAACAATTAGTCCCTTTTGCTTTGTTGCCGTCCCCTTCTAACATATTCCGTCTCAGTTACACCACGCGCCAGGTGACCTTCGTAAAAAATGCAATAATTACGTTAATGATGCTTTAGACTCTGATTTATGGTACTTTAGGACTTCTTCCTATTTCCGAATAAAAAATGTGCAAGGGACTACGTTTTAATAATATTGAGGAGATAAAGACAGAAATGCCTTTTAAATTATTTTTTTTAAGTGATGACTATAAAAAACTAAGGTCTTGTGAGAATTCCTTGATTGTTATACGCGGATTGGTCATCGATGTGAAGACATTTCCCTGATTTTGGTTAGTTTAGTTTTAGTTTATATTTTTACAATTTTTTTAGGTATCCAGAATATAAAAAAAATAATCTTATTAGTATGTAAGAATTAAATTCGTATTTATGTATTGATCAGTTTCATAACATTTTACATAATCATTAGTTATTTAATATCGTGATAAACTTCGCATCGAGCAAAATATAATTGGCATCGATCTTGGAAATGCGACGCGCATCACGCACACCGGAAGCGTCCAATTTGTCGCGGCCTTCCGCAACTAAAAATTGTCGAATTTTAACGAAGTGTGCGGAATGGCGGGAATATTTTTGCAATTTAGACGGCGGCATCCCGAATTTAGATCATGACAATATTTGCCGTGCGGCCTAGTCGCAGTTTTCCGTTTCGGAAAAGTGTGTTTAGACGTCGAAGGCGTCGAGGCGCGTCGGCCGATCTCGTAATTTTGATGTATCGAAGTCAATTACCCGGGATCCCTCTCTGCGTGTCGGGTAATGGCTCTCCCGGTTAGTTATCCCGGCTAATTAACCGAAACATGGTCGCCGAAACGTCCATCAATGGCCGGATGGCCATCTATTTCGCACGTCTCGATGGCTAGCCAACGGAAACTATAGAAAATTAAATTAAATCTGGAAGAAAATGTATTCAATCTAATTTTCGCGCGAAAATCAGCGCCACGACGCCATTTTCTTAAGCACGTATTTTTATTAAATGGCTTTTATCTTATTTCGGCATGCCGTTTTAATGGTTTAACCAACCGTTACCACGGCTTAAAACTAACGCCGCTAGTCGATGGGGTATATTTTGTATGAAAATATACCCCAAAAATTGAAGAACTGATAAATTCTTCGACAATACCTCGATATTTATAAAAATGGATTATTCTGTGAATAAGAATAGTTAATCATGATATATATTAGTAGAAAAATCCTATATATTTATCTAACTTTGAATTTTTCTACTAATTAATGCGACGCAAAGGTAATGATATTGTTGGTAAAAATAATATTGTTGTTTTTATTTTTTCTCTTATTTACCTCTTAACCGTTTGACTGTTGAACAACGATTTATCGTCGATTTCTGTCAAAGTGTTGGGCGCTATTAAAAAAAACAACAATATATCGCATTTTAGCAGCCAAAAGGTTAAGATATAAATTACAACGATAAAAACTTGTTTACCTAGAAATGAATTTGACATTTTATTTTTATTTTTGCAATGTACGTACATGTTCGATTTTTGTTTTAAACTTCGGCAGTTTGATTGAACTAATTTTTACAACAGACTTGTTGTTTTTGCGTTTCGCATATAAAATTTCTGCCAGAATTGAAATTTCGCAGCGTCTATTTTCGGGGTATATGGGTCGTTTAAACTGATTGTTTTCTATTTACTATCGGATGTGTGTACACAGCGTTATAATGGAGTTGTGTACTTTGCAAATTGTGAGGGTAATTTGCATTACGACCCCCTCCCCCCTCTAAAAGTTATTATGTTTGATTTTTCGAAAAAAAATGCACAATGGCAAATTTAAACGAAATTAATCGCGCGTATTAGGGAATATAATAATAAATGTTATTGGCGTATTTCCTTTTACTTGTATTGGAGAGGAAGAGAGTGGACCGGCGACGTCAGCAATCTCATTAGAAAACCAATACGTTGCGTATTTCTCAGAATATTTATTCTTTTCATGTATTATTGTGTCCAATAAAATGAATCATCTCCAAATATTAATTTTATTTGCAAGCCGAGTTTTTCCCTCGAGACAATTTTTTTGTCCATAGTGAAATACAAATACTTTTAAACTTATTTTTAATGTAATTTTCTTTTTTTTTTCAGTGTACGAAGTGTGATGCATAAATATCTGGAAAAGAAAAACGAAGTGAATTTTGATAAAATCTTCAATCAAGTTTTAGGTAAGTTTTAATGCTTTATTTAATATAGATTATAATAGAGAAAACTCTCAATATATCGAAATAATTGTTTCCATAAACATATCACGTAATTTAAGTCAGGAAAAACAAATTTAAATAAGCGGACGATAAAGATGCGCGCCGAAAAGCATATAAATATGCTACCGGCTTGTGGCGATCTGGCCCAGCATAGCTTATAATTCGGTTTTCGACTGATAAGGTGTTAAAATGATATTTTTTTTAAAACAGCGATGGCTATGTTTTTTCTTAACCTTTTCCACTCTGGGTATTTTTGGTCGAATCTACATTCTACTCACATTAATTGTTTTTTACGAATATTTAAAAAGAGTCTTCCATCGGTAAAATTAATAAGAAAAATCTATAGGGTTTGATCTGATATCCTATTGAATAAAAGACATTTTATTATTATTAATAAATGGAATAAAAAACGTGGTTCAATTTATTTTACTAAAAAATCTTTTGGGCCAATAATTCTGGAGTGGAAAATGATAAATGTATCCAAATGAAACGTTGGTTTTTGCCTTCATTCTTGGCTTTTGTGAGAGGAACAAATCATGGTCGTAATTTAATTAGATATGTAAGATCTGTATGAAAAATAATCGATGTCGAGTCACACTCGACATAGCATTGCAGAGGTTTAAACTATTTTAAATGAATTTTTAAGCGTTTTAATTTTTATTAAACTGACACTGTACCCAAATAATTCGGTTCTTATTAACCCTTTGGATACCGGGCTTCTGCGATTACTATTCCAGAAATGCCACGATTTTTAAATTAATAATTAAAAAG
>JAGXCT010034003.1:0-32314 GCA_022495035.1 Philopotamus ludificatus
ATCGTGTCCAGGGTGCGGCCGCATGTCGTACATGCGCGAGATTTTTTAAAACTTTTTTTAAAAAGACCAAGAATACTGAATAAAGAAAGCATATTTTCATAAAAAATGAATGAAAACTGGTCTCGATCCCTATTGTTCATCCAAATCAAAAGAGAGCGAGTATATATAAATAATAATTGATACAGTAATATTAATATATATTTTTGTAAGTCGACTTTTTATTTAAGATTAAGGGTTTGTAAAGGAATTATTCAATATAAAATTATTAAATATTTTTTTGATTTGCTATGGTGATCATATGACACAGAAAATTGTGACACAATGTTACTAATAAAAGCGCGATTTATTATATGCAGTTTAGCCATTTAAGAGAGGATCTCTAAGATCCGCTATCGCAGAGTTTCACATGACTTGCTCGTCCGCACGTCTCGAGGAGGGCCATAAAACGCTAACGAAGCTAGTCAGATAATCTTTTAACACCACACCCTTCAGCATAGCAACTTTCTCATATCTGATTGCATCTATCTCATGACGTTTGCAACATTTTACAAACCAAGTGCAATATTTAACTAGAGAAACATAATGATGACTACGATAATAATATTTATTTAGATAAATTACACGCTAAGATGGGATTGTAAAGGAATTCTCCATTGTAAAATTATTAAATATTATCAGACAATAGCGGGACAGTTTTATTGTGATCTGCTGAAACCTAAAATATTTAGATGGAATTTAGACATAGTTATTATTATTTATTCATAATATTTACCCGATCTTGCTTCATCGGATTATCATTCATTTAAAGAAATGCAGCACTTTTTATCCGACGATAATTTTAAGAACAATAAATAAAAACTTGATGTTTATTTTTCATCCAAATCAAAGGATTTTTTTATCCAAACGACGTAATAATATTACTAGAAAGATGGAGGAAATTCTCAGCTATCGAATGCAGTAATATTTTTAAAGCACTCTCTAGGACGAAGGCCGGACTTTATCTTTATCAAATTATCAAAATAGAATGATGTTCGACTTGAGTATCACGATCTGAACTAACCACTATGTTTGCATATAAAATGGAGAATCTCATCTAATCGGTTGTTGATAGATGTCCAGATATAAAGGGTTCAGTAGAACAAAAATTACCAATGAGTTACATCATCAACTCTTGATGAAATTTTATATACTTCCGAGACTTTCTTCCGTCACTATAACTTTTTATGTTGTAAAGATATAAGTATCTGTGTTTATTGACTGATGATGGGCTGATTATGATGATGAACGTCTATGCCGATGCGTTTTAGACGCGATTCGGGTGCCCATGAATTTCTAGGGCATTGCAGGGAACGACTTTAGCATTGTTTTCGCGACAATTGATAATGCATTGTTCTGAATAACTTGTAGTTCGATAGATTAAGATCGAGTAAATCAGGTGAATGAATAATAACTCTTTTATTTTGTCCAATGTAATTTTTACATAAAATCTTACATTATCATTTAAATATATTATACCTCTAAGCTTTTTAACTTCTAGTTATATCCTCATTCCAATGATTAAATTGAGAATATGTCGCAATCCAAATATACACTGAAAACAGCTTTGTTAGATTCGATTTCGGCGTAGGTTTTGCTACTTGTACATTATAAAACCCTTATTTTTTGACATTGGTTTCAGTTAAATCCTCTGCAGTAATCAACACGTGTTTTTTTTAATATGGATTTGCCCCGACGTCACTACGTAAAATGTCATTATTCACTTCTACGTTAAAGTTTATTTTTTTATATAAAACTGCACCTTTGAATTTTTTTAAAACTAACATTCACATTGTAATTTTTTTTTGTTTTCCTTTTTTTAATATAAAATGTTTAAGTGGAACAAATCTTTCAAATGAAACAAATAATTTATCTAAAAATGTACTATTTGATCGTATAATTTTAAAACCGTGTAAACAAAGAGTTGAGTGTACCCAAAAATACTAAATTTGTTAGAAAATCGGTATGGCGTTTTATGGCGAACTTTTTCGAGGACTATGTGTAGAAAAAACGTCATCTTTCTTTTTGAGGACAGATAGAAGTCAAAGAGGATCATAATCCTCTGCAATTTCTATCTAATGGTTAAAGGCTAGTATGGAGCTCAGTCTCCATATTCGCCGATAACGCATTAAAACAATGTTTTCCATGATTATTAAAAACTATTCCCCATCTTTCTAGTAGTTGTTCAATTATTTTATTTTAAAAAACTTTTTAATCAATTTTAAATCTAAATATTCGTCTGTTTTTCGACTTGAGTTATATTTCTAAAACGTTTTTCTGCTCCGTGGACATAAAGAAAAAATAAAGGAATAGGTTCTGGGAACTACGAAGAGTGTGGCGGAACCTTCCAGTTTAATTCTTGAATTTTTTCTTGGGTCATTCTGGCGTTATAAGGGCGCACATTATCGTGATGAAGAATTATTCCCTTTCTGTTAAACAAAATTGGACGTTTGGTTTTTATTTTCTCGTTTAATCTCCCCAATTGTAGACAGCAAATATCTGCTGTAATTGTTTCACTCGGTTTTAACAATTAGTAATGAATTATTTCTCTTACGTCCCACTAAACGCACAAAAGAACCTTTCGGAGTGTTAAACAAGGTTAAGGGGTCGAAACGGGAGTTTGATTCTGGGAGAGAAAGCTTTTGTCTTTACCCAACAAAGATATGCATGTGTTTCTCCAAGAATATATCATTAATGTATATTAAATTCCAGGGAAGCTCACTGATTAATTATAAGTTGTTCTGACATTTAAATAACAGTGTAATACTAATATATCTGGATTATTATCTGAAGCTTAAGATGAGACGGAAAACGCTTGATATCGATCAAAATTGGATCCTGAACAATTATAGTTTTTATTAACGAATTGAAAAAATAGTAATTATGGCTTTTATTTAACATTTTTGCGAGCTTTAATTTTATGCGATGTGTTATTTTTTTATTATTATTAACTAACGATCGTGATGTGACGTGTTATTTTTTTTTCAATTTTCAGATTCGCACCTCGCAGGACACCCAAATTTGTACATAGTAGTATTGTAAGGACCTATCGGACAATGGCTGCTCCAGTGATTAGTGTTATAAGTGAACCCATTTTTTGCACATTCAGTACTGTGTTGTGAGGCACAACAATTCCTTGTTATGATAAACATTTGCCTGAATCCTTCGTCGACCCTGTCCAACCACCAACACCATCACCACCACCAGCAGCAAGCGCAGAGATCTCAAATCTACGGCGTCCACCGGAAGATGTCGCAAGTTGTCCTCTGCAACCATGTATCTGCCTCTACGCACCTCCCCCTGAACACGGCCAATTCTGCATCAGCTGCTACCATCACCCCGCTTAGTCAAGCACCCAGCAATGACAACAATGCAGATAACACCAGCGAGGACTCTAACTTGGTTCCTACCATCTACAGGTCAGTAAAACCTATATCTATCACAGCTACCCAGAACTAATATCGTATTTTATCAATGAATCTAAATTATTCATTTTGACTATCTGACATCTATTTATTATATCATAAATCCCTTTTTTATTAAACTTTCGCGACATTGAATAAAATACCCTTGAAGGGTTGATTCTATCTCGTTTGCTGTTTTATTTTTTTTGCCTTTCTTTCGACTGAATTAATCCTTTTAAATCCCATCACAGAGATAAAAAAAAACAATTTTTGGATGCAGTCCAACTTTCGGGGTTGGAATTGCTTTTTTGTGAGGGATAACTACAGTTTTTTCTTTGTAACATTCGAGAAGATGACCCATTTCTCATCTTCAGAAATTAAATCTCGGATAAATGGTCTTGGACTTAAACACATTGTCTTTAAATTTTTAAATATCTTTGATATAGTAGATCAGGACACGCCGATCGTCGTCAGTTTTCAGTTTTTAAAGCTACTTCATTCCCTTGACTACGCCGTCCTCTTCCAGCTTCATTTTCTTAATCCATCTTTCTAGAATTATTTTTTTAAAACCAACGTTGTCATGTCCTTTCATTTCATATGGTGGCGCATAAATATTTCTCTTGGCTTCACTGGCATTTTTTCATGTGTAACTGCATCTCCATGCAACTCTCCAAATGTTGTTCTGACGGACACACTTCTCCAATCATCTCTTTACTTGAGAAAAGGGATATTTTCCATATCTCAAAATAATATTTGAGTAGTACACTTTTATAAAAAAAATGTTATCATGTGTGTTCCTAGGATAACGAATCAGAGATGCGACATTAATTCTGGGTACCACTAATATCTAAACCAATGATTCCCATAGTGATCCATATGGATCCCTAGCGGTCTATGTCACCTGTCAGGAGTTCATTTCAAGGAGAAAAAAAATCTGGGGTCCATATGATCGATGCCCATTTAAGCTGGATTATGTACAAACGAAGAACTTGAGGTGTAGTTTAGAAAGGGTTATTATCAGTTCTGATTTTAGAAAAATATTCCTGTTGCTCATCCTGCATTATAGACTCTCGTAAGAAAGTGTGATAGCTTTTCCATGTTCATACCTCGTGTAAAGGGGTTTTAACGCGGTTGCTAATCTTCAGATAATAAAAGAAATCGGTTTTGATCACAGATTTGAATCCAAATATAGAGTCCATCCCCCTCATTAACAGAATTATCTGTGTATTAATTGTATATAAAAAAAAATACTAGGTTCCAATTTGAGTCGTTCCAAATCCAAATATTCACTTACATTTTGTGACACGTGAATGATTTTTTTCATTTTCCAGTCGAACATAAGACTTTTTTTGCAAGAACCAAAGACGTAAACCTTTTGTTCAGAGATTTAAATTTTCTGGTAATGTGGATTGTTTTTTAGATTAAATTATCAGCTACCGATTAAACAGCAAAAATATTCTGCTACGCAGCTCATTGTTATTAATTTTATATTAATATTCATTCAAACATTATAATTTTCCTTTCTTGCTTTAAAATTTCTAGATAGGCCACTCGTGTGACCTCAAAAAAAATATTTTAGACAGGCAAAGTGTCTATCGGGGAACCTATGATTTAAACCAGTGATCGCCAAACGCTAGCTCCGAGCTACCGGTCGCTCGCGAACGGCATTTCGGTAGCTCGCGTACGATGTGTTATCAATTTGCCTCTCAAATTGCATTATTGGACCCTAACTTTAAATATTTCTTGACTTAAATTTCAATAAAATGCAAGTTGCCGTTGTAAAATTAATTTCTAAATAGAGAAGCAATCAACGATGTATTACGATGGGGTCTATTTACTACAGAAAATGAACCTCAAGCATTTCAAATCAAGATATCGATGAATTCTTTATTAATATATTGATCTAAAATGACAAAAAATGAATTTTTTTTATAATAAAAATAGTTATTCGTGATATGCCTCATATTTTGGTGTTTTTTTTTTATTTTTTTTACTAGTACGGTTTCACTCGCACTTGCACATCGTACCGGATGCGTCCGTTTTAATATTATTGTTTGCAATCGGGGATAATAAAGGTCAAAATATTCGAGACAAATCAAAGTCTTGGGAATCTAATGCTTGTATTTTTTTTTCTTATTTTATTTAGGGATTTATAATAACAAATAATAAAAGTCATATTCTTTTTCACAATTTTTGTTTTAAAGATTTGGTATTAATTAATAGGTTTATTCTATTATTATGTATACTTTGACCTTTAAATATATTTAACCCTAAAATTGGTGGTCGATCGATTCAAATGAGGCGATATTTTTAAAATGAGCGTTGGAATATTTTCTTTTGAAGAGACACGCGCTGCATTTTTTTTCACAAATCTTATGCACTTTCAAGTGGACCACTCGAGTCTCGAGCGTCAACACTCGAGGCCGTGCAAAAAATTGAAAAATTCATCCCTGCCAACAAATACGCTTTATCTCACACGGCCGAGTTGAGATCTCTAAATAATAATTTTAATTAATTATTAATATTTTTTAGTTACACATGTCTGAAAAAGAAAATCGCTTGCATGAAATATTTAATATACCACCGATATTAATTATGGAGCTTTTCGGCGATGAGTCATCGTACAAATCGAATATATACCAATAGGGACTTCACTTATTCATAGAATATTCAATAATTAAGTCAGTATGATATTATTAATTAAGAAAATTATACGCTTCACACTATTTATAAATTATTAATCATAATTTCTATTACTTACATGAATATACAATTTGACTCCAACTTGTTAAATAACATATACTTGAATAGGAATTATCGATGAATACGAAGGCTTAGACATTGTAACGATATTTCATTCCAATTTATTGTATATTGGCTTTATAAATAAAATGTATTTTTTTGTTTAATATTGAGATAAAACGTTATCTATCGCGTTGGCCACCGGTGACCCCAACGGTGCACGTTAATATTATGCATTCAGATAAACATTATTACTGGCAAAGAAATGCAATTTTATTATGATATGTCTTATCTTGCACAGGTCCCATTATCTAATCTTGTTTACAACGCAATACAAATAATGCAAAATTTGCAATATAAATAAATTTGCAAAATATGTGTAATAAATTAGAATTTGATATGTCTCTGAATAATAACACCATCTATGATTCCTGATAAACCGCGGTGTTCTATAACAAGTTCGACAATCCCTCGTATAGCGCTCACTTCCAGAATGTACATTTTAAAAGAATTAAAATAAAAAATATAGCTTGGTTGGCGATAAAAAATAACAGGAAACATTGACATTGTATGGATGCCTAGGCTTCTATAGCGTGGTACTAATTTCTTCGTGACGCGCTGACTAAATTTTACGGTGGCTATAAAACAATCATATCGTCCGAATGGGGTCTTTCAGGACCCCAAGCATTTCAAATCAAGATATTGATGAATATGTTTTAAAAATGGATTATTCTTAGCATAAAACAGATATGGATTTGTTCGTACGTTTCACTAGCACTGAGCACATCGTACCGGATGCGAGCGAGAAAAACTTTATTTTTTTCGCAATATATGACAATGATTATTTATAATATTAAATTCTTGGGAATTTTTAAGATAAATACATAAAGTTTGTGACATATAGGATTAATCGTTAAATCGACCCACTTTAATGATTCTTCAATGTCTCAGACCTGTCTAGGAAAAATGTAGAATTGAAAAAGACATAGATTATGGCGAAAATAAACTGATAATTATTTTTTTTGATATATAAATCCGTTGTATATTTTTTATAGATTCTAGATATACTTTTTCATGCATTTTTGAAATTGATTCATCCGTCTCGGCGGCTCTAAAACAACCGCGCCGTCTGATGGGGGTCTTTCAGGGACCCCAAGTATTTCAAGTCAAGATAATGATGAATTCTGATTTTCGCCAATTGAATTTCGATTGAATTTCGATTGCAGAGCTCTTGCCGCACGTCTCAATCGCACGTTTCACTCACCCTTAGCACATCGTACCGGATGCGAGCAAGAAAAAACATCGCACGCGTAGCAACAGCAGAGAATATCGTTGCTTTAATTTTTTTTTTCGCAATTGCAGACAATAAAGGACAACGATTATTTATAATATTTATTCTTGGGATTTTTTAAGACATATAGGACTTATATTAAAAAAGTTATTCGAGAATATTAAAAAATACTTGGTGCTAAATCGGCAAGGCTATTAAACATTTTGTTGCGCATTTGGTTAGTAAGCGTCTTGCCGTCATCTGTGGTGCTTAGTATTTTTAGGGATGCATATAATGGTAAAGCATAAGGCCCCCGATTATTGGGGCCCTCAAAGGGGCCTCAAGACTTTACTTATATAGACTTTACTAAAATATAAATAATTATTTATTCTATTAAATTTTATATATAACTTTAGACAACCGTCAACCCTCCCCCATTAATGATATGTTACTAAGGGCCTTGTAACTTGTAGTTAGTATGATAGATGGCGTTCTGTGATTGATTATTGATGCTGCGCTGTGTCCCCCCCCCACCGGTGAAGGACATGGCGTCCCGGTCAAAATCAATCTCTGCCATATATTATTATGATATTCATACAGTCTGCAAAATAAAATCATGTATAATCTTTTTTTGAGGAATAAATAGAAAATAATAATTATTATCGAGCCAACGACATCTCTGAACAGAATAGAAAAAAAAAAAAAAACTCTGCCATCTATATATGCAAAGTTAAATATTAAATATTAAGTCGCCTCGTTGCAGACAAACAATTCTCAATAAATATTCAAATGCATTCCGGATGCAGTTTATGCGACGCACAATATGCTAATGGCCGACGGCGTCAATCGTCCGTTATCAGTGGCGCATAACCGACGATGGGCCCTCGAATAATGTCATAATTAACTGTTGAATTGACGCCAACGCACTCATATGAATCATCGGTCAATAATTTAATTTATAGGTGCAGAGCTCCTATAGCTTCGCTGGACTGCATGGATGATTTCAGTGCAACATCTCAGCAGATGCTAGATCAAGGTGAGTCCGACGCGTCCGGCGGATACTTTGCTATTTTTAATTAAAATAAATATTTTCAGCCACCCGATTGGAGTCGACCTATATCGGTAATCATCTCAGCATGCACGCGTCAGTCACACCCGGTTTGCGGTACAAGAATCTGGGAAAATCCGGCCTCAGAGTGTCCAACGTCGGTTTGGGCACCTGGGCCGTGTTTGGACCCACCGTATCCGAAGAGACGTCGGAGGAAATCATCAACTTGGCGTTGGACAGCGGAATCAATCTATTCGACCTGTCGGAGGCACATTCAGGTAAAAAATTACTAAAAGAAATTGGCGATCGATCGAAGCATGTAGATTTTCGCGTGCAGTGTAGTAATATTGTTTATGCGTATTTATTATATTGTTTGGCGCGTTGAATGGTTGACGTTCCGGCGCCGTATTATTCTTTTTAACACGGGGTACGTCAATCACACCTTATGCATTATCGAGTGAATGTATTGGCACCGGATGCTGTTAACGTTTTGCAGGGACCCGCGCCGAGACGGAGCTCGGCAGGATACTCCAGCGCAGAAACCACAAGAGGTCGAGCATCATCATCACCACAAAGGTTTACTGGAGCACAAAGTATGTAGAAAATTTGTGATCAATGAATTATTCACTGTTTTTTCCCGGCAAATCGATTAATATCACGTTTCCGTTCGCAAATGCACGTCATTTGTTATTCAAAGGTGCGACGAACGAGGCCTGTCCAGAAAGCATATAATCGACAGCGTCAAAGGGTCGCTGGAGCGGCTGCAGGTCGACTACATTGACATTGTCATGTTGCATAAGGTCGACAACATGTGTCCAATGGAAGGTAATTCAAATCTTTTCAATTTATTATTCTTAAAGCATTTTCATAGAGACTTCGTGTTAATTAAAAGAATCGCGTCATCCGAAGGGGGTATATCAGATACCCCAAGCATTTCAAGTCAAGATATTGATATATTCTCTATCAATCTTCTAATCTTTGGCTAAAATCGTCTCAGTTTTCAGACCTGTGGAAACATTCCAAAGTTACCCCCATATTTTAAAAAAAAGGGGATAAATCGAATGTTGCCAATTACAGACCAGTGGCTGTTCTATCCGGACCTGTTAAATTGTTTGAGATGATTCTGCATAAATATATATTCAACCACATTGAATCTAGAATTATCGATGAGCAACATGGATTTCGGCCTGGACGCTCAACAGTCGCGGGACTTCTTGGTTTTTCAAACTTTGTGTCTAAGTCACTGGATAAGGGGTCCAAGTCGACGTTATCTATAACGAAAGCGTTTGATAAAGTCGATCGTGACAAACTCATTTTGAAACTAGATAGTTTTGGGTTATCGGATAATCTCGTACGTTTCTTCCGAGTTACCTTACAGAGAAGAAACAATATGTGACTTACGACTCCCAAACGTTGTATTCTTACAATACACCTTCCGGTATTCCGCAGGAGTCAAATTTAGGACCTTTATTATTTATTTTATTTATAAATCATATTCATCGGGTCCTTCAATGTAAATTTTCTCTTTTCGCAGACGACTTAAAAATATTTCGATCTATTATTTCAGTGGAAGATGCCCTTTGTTGCAGCTGGACATTGATTCTTTACGCGATTGGTCAATACTAAATCGTCTACCATTAAGTATTGGAAAGTGTCAAACAATGACACTTTCTCGATCAAAAGAGCCCATTATCTTTAATTAGCCTAGAGAATGTAACTCTTCCTAAGCAACCGTCTCTTAAAAATCTGGGGATTTTGTTTGATTCTAAGTTAAAATTTAGTTTACATGTATCGGACGTGTGTACGAGATCGTCAAGAATGATCGTCTTGAGAAATTCTCATCACATACGTAGCACCTTAGTCATACGAGTGCTATACTATGCATTGGTTCGGAACTTGTTTGAACCAGGTTCCATTATATGGGCGCCTTATGACGCCTTCGAATTCCCTCAGAGTAGAGAAGATACAGAAGAAATTTCTTAGGTATCTCTACAAGAGGGGGTTTGGATTCTACCCAAGTTTATACTACAACGCATGGGTACAGGGCCGCCTGGGGTATGTAGCCTTCGAGAAAAGAAGTTCGATTTACTAAGCAAAGCACTTCTTCAAGCTGTTGGTTGGGGCAGTACACAACCCCCTTGTACTGTGCGAGTTTCCCTTATCTCACTACCATCAAGCTCGTTCGCGTGTTCTTTTTCTTCCGCTCAATGTGAGGACAGGTGCTCTCAGAAACTCTCCGGTAACCGGAGCTATCACTCTGCTCAACCACTTGTCCAAATGTGTAGATGTATTCGATATCAAATATCGCCGTTTTATAGATATTTTATAATTCTTTTCTTTTCTTTATTGATATTTTTTCTTTGTTATTATATATGTAATTTTTTCACGGTACCTTATGCGGGAATGGCGACCTGGGTTATTCTGCAACGCTAATCACGCATTGTCTTTATGAAAAATTTAAAAAAAATATTAATCGTGAAAACGTGATTTCACTGTACCTCATTTTTACGTTTTTAAGGGACTGATAAAAAAATACTTTAAATCTGATTGTAAAAATGTAACGTAAATAGCGAATTCCGGGCATGTAAAAACGGGTTTTTATTGTAATCTGCACATCGTACCGGATGTGAGCGAGAAAATACATCGCATGCGCTTTAGATAGAAGCGAATATTGTTGTTTTTTTAAAAAAAAATCGCAATTACAGACGATATAAGACAATGATTATTTATAATATTTATTTTTTAGACTCTTTCATATAAATACAAAAAGTTTGTGACATGTAGGTTTTATATTAAAATCGTTATTCGAGAAAAATCTTGAGGTACCCAATATACCCATCGGCACGCCTAGTACACATGATCGGAGAGCATTTAGACTCAGTTTATAAGAGGTTATAAGCAGTTCGGGCTTTATAAAAATATTATTGTTAATTATCTTACATTATACATCTCTATCAAAAGAAAAGGGGTTTTAGCGCGGTTGCCAACCTTTCGAAAGGAAGTACAACTGGCAAAATCTAACAAATCTAATCAAGGACATTTAAACTTAAAACTTTTTGGAAACAAAATATTTTCATTGCGGGCTTTCACTTATTTGTCTTTTAAAAATTTTCAATCAAACATGGAAATTATCTTGCTGCGCGACTCTTTTATTAAGCTTGTCAACTTTGAGAAAAGGATTTAGATTTTCTGGTTGTATTAATTATTTTTATAGATTAAATTATTAACTTTTTAAAAAATAATTAACGTTTTTGAATCGAAATACTCGTTCAAGTAATTTTCTCTTAAAGTGTGCTCCATGGACCTGAAGAGAAAATAATCTAAGGAATATGAAGGGTGTAGCTGAACATCCCAGTTTAGCTTCTGATTTTTTTCTTGGGCTATTCCTACTTTTTGAGAATTATCGTGATAAAGAATTATTCGTAATCTGTTAAACAAAATTGGAAGTTTTTTTTTATTTTCACGTAAACATCTGCTTTTAATAATTCTTAAAATTCCTTATACATCCCACAAAATAGATAACAGAACCATTATCATCTCTAATTACAATTTGGTATAAACAGGCTTTTTAGGATTGAAAAAAAATAAAAAAACGTATTTTAAATATATTTTTTTAACAAAAAAATCAGTGCAAAAAATAAAACCATTTTTGTGAACCATGAAAAAAATCGACTGTACATAATTCGTCTTAAACTATCGATTTCGTATATGAATAGTAGTAGTTTGAGGGTTTAGTTTCCGTGCTGTTCATAAATACGTGATAAAATGCAACGTTCGCAATGTGAGCATGCAAATTTTATTATTTAAGGCACGAGGGTCACTATAATAGTCAAATTGCATTGCATATATAAGTTATTATTTCAAAAGAACCAATTATTGCATTATTCTTGAAAACTCGTATTAATATAGCTTATATAACTATGTGAAATGTAGTAATTGTAAAAGAGTTTTTTTAAAAAGTATATTATTGTCATAAATAACGGTTTAAAAAATTCAGCCTTAAAAGCTTTATAAAAGTCTCGATGTTGCAAAACTTATACAGTGATGCAGTTTTTTTATCCTTCGCTGCTGCAATGCAGTAGATTTTTTTGTTGTAAACTCTTACAAATGAAAATCTGCAGAGTCTGCGTCACAATACTTTATTTATTTCATTTTTGAGAGATACGAGTCGTTATCCCCATACCCCATTATAATATCGATTTGACGTAAATACCCATTTCAGTCACGATATCGAGGATCATGTTAATAGATATTCTACTAACCTACTGAATATACAAAATATGTCATTATAAAAAATCCTTAGTTTTAGACTAATAGGACTTTTTAATAATACGAAATTTATTATTAATATAACATTATTGAATATTGATCTTAATAGCCGTAGAATCTCAATCACGCAGGCCTGATTATCTATAATTGGTTGCGTGATATCTTACAAACATGCGATTTTACAAACCTCTTTGACATCGGGAACATACAAACGTTTTATATTTTAATTATTTATCTCAAATCAAAAGGAATAAATCATATTTTAACCCTTTAATCGCACAGCCAATTATATGGATTTTTACCGTACGCCGTATAAACTTAAAATAAAATGAAACGCTAAACATATCGACACTCTAACAATCACATTGCCTTCAAAAACATGTCTCTGCATTAATTTTCATTTAAACATATTATATTTATTCATAAATAAACTCGTAGTAGCGTTTGCCGTGGCGCTGTTGCTTAGCCGGTTTCGCGTGCCTGCACGCCGTGGCGTGTAAACGGTTAAAGTTATTCTTTAATCGAAAATAAACTCCTCTCATAATCTAAAATTCTCTTACCAGTCTCACTGATAATACCGAAAAACACTCATTAAGTACTGTTGTGACTAGATTATTTATTTTTTTCATCTAAATAATTTTTAAAAACAGAAGAATAAATATTAGGGGAACCAGAAAGAAATAAACTATTAAATAAATTTATAGTGAAGTGCTGACAGGACGTAGATGACAATTTAGGTTTCAAAGTTTCGCCTGAATCTGGACGACCTGATTCTAAATCTGATGATGACACATTGAGATCCCTGGTCTAGTATGATCCTTGATTAACCATTGAGGAATTATCGCAGAGACTTAAATCTCCAATGCACAGTACAGTCACATTTGCAACACATCAGTTAAACAAATATAACAGAATTTTGGACCCTACACGAACTGTCCTAAGATTACAGAGATGAGAGGAGAAAGTCGAGACAAAAAATTATACCAATTTTACAACAAATTGTAGCTGGTAATGAGAAACGGAATAATGAGAAAATGAGAAATCAAATATTTAAAAAAACCTTTGAAAATAAATCATCCCTTAAACGTCGAAGGTGCAAACTTGAATATTAGGGGGACCAAAAAGAAATCGCGTATTTTATCATCTAACGTTCGAGTGCAGTTTGCGATAAACTGAGTCGAAAAAGGCAACGGCTTTCTCCGAATCAATCTTCCGTGCCTACCCCTATACCAAGCTTAGCACTCCGAAAAGTTCTTTTGAGCATGTGGTGGTGGGATTTAAAAGGAATAATTCATTACAAAATATTGAAATCCCTTATTTATATCCTGAAAATATTCATATGTACAGGAAATTCAATGAATATTCAAAAACCCTACTAAAATAAATAAATAATATTTTAGTGATGGGAAAAGCTAAAACAACCAACTTTTTTTATAGGAATCGAAATAAATCTTCCTGTTGATTATTAAAGACCGAAAGAGACATAGAAGGATCTTTGAAGATTGGTTCAAAATTGAATGGATTCCAAAAGCTCGGATTTCGATTAAAAATCATAAATTGTACGTTTATAAAAAATACGCGATTTCTTTCGGGTCCCAATAATAATAATTCTAAGGGATAATGTATGACAAATATGATGGGGGAAGTATCGTTTTCCATTCATACTGCTTCCAATTGAAGAACACCTTTTGTTTTAACACCAAAAGATCGTTTTTATTATAACGTTAACTTAACTCTATTCAAGCTACTCTCAGTAGATCTAATTTGCCAGTTAACCTTTTGCACTCGAAGTTTTTTGAAGTCCTCAATCCCTCAACACGTGTTACTTAATAAATTATTATTTTGGATTTGTGCAATATTATCATTGTTTATAAATATAGTAAATATATAAAACAAATTAAAATAATAATTTTATAAATGATACGTAATTGATTTCTTGCATGCCGTCATAGCGGCGGCATTCGAGTGATACGGATAACTTCGATGCCGCTTCTATGGCGGCGTTCGAGTACAAAAGGTTAATTGTTATTGGCTTGCGATTCTTTTCTTTTTCTTTCCAGTGTTTTCTGGTCTTGAAATTTTTATAGTGAACCCATTTCTCATCTCCAATCAATATTCGGTTCAAAAAAATTCTTTTGGCCCCGTATTAGACTCAAGCTGCTGACTTTTCTGATGACATGTAGGTGTTGATGATTAATTGAATGGGCTAAACCAGAGGCTCCCAATATTTTTCGATTTACGGCTCCCTTAAATATATCATATTTTTCTGCGGCTCCCTTAACATTTTATGTATTGCGCCTTTTGGTGCAAAATTGCTGCTTTATTTCGAAAAAAAATTGAGACCTTTATAATAATTTACATAACTTTTTAATCTATGAGCGTAGATACGTGAAATTTTCAGGTTATGTTCTACATAATCGAAGGTATAGACGTGTGATCTTCATTTTACCATTTTCAACCCAGTGATTCTCAAAACCAACGGAAATAAATGTGCCTTAAATATTATATAATTTTATAATATTTCAAGAGCCCTTATTTATCAATATGTTGATAAATATAGTTATGATTCATAAACGATACTAAAATGTATACCGCCATTTAATCCCAGAGTTGTTGTTTACGAAAGTGTAAGATGAAAAAATAAACTTTTAAACCATTTGTTAAAATTTAGCACTAGAATTCGAACATGGTATAATGAAAAAAATATATAAAAGGCTAGATATCTTCATGGGAAGAGACCAGACTCGCCATCGGTTGTTTAAGTCGGTAACATTTTTTTTATTATGATTAATAGTAGGCCCATGCTCATTACGCTAAACGCGTCAGCGGATTCCTGGTTAAGAAAACGGTTGGGGCAATTTTACGCCAAAAGGCGTCAGCGGTTCATAAAGTGTTAATACATCAGATTTTTTACTTTCTTGAGAAAAGCGAGCGCATAAAGATGGCGCAAAAATTTTAAGAATTGTTTAATTGAATATTTCGCAGCGCCCTTATGACGACACCGTGGCTCACCCCTTGAGAATAACTGGGCTAAACCAAGCTTCTCTGATACTTCTGCAAGCAATTACGATTAAATTATGATCTATCGACTGCAGTGCATCCTCATCGAACTCTATTTATATCTTCCAAGTAAAGGCTCGCATTTAAAGCTGTGTTTTCCGGCTCTGAGTTGACACAGACTTTCGCTTATTATCATAACTACTACAATAATGTTTCCCTCAATATCCATAGCGTTATCGCCTTAGACTAAGAATGAGAATAAAATAACATTACTATCGGCTTTTATGGGATGACCTTTATAACATAAATCGGTTGATTCTATATGTGTTTGCGTTTCAGAGCTGGTCAGAGCCATGAACCACATAATCAACAAGGGCTGGGCCATGTATTGGGGCACAGCTCGTTGGTCTCCGGCCGAGGTATGCGAAAATAACGACCCATTCATACGGCACGGGGTAAAATCTATTAAAAACAATACTGTTTCAGGTAATGGAGGCGTACACCAACTGCCGCCAGTTCAATTGCGTAACGCCGATCGTCGAACAGACCGAGTACCACATGTTTTGCAGAGAAAAACCCGAACTGTACATGCCGGAGCTGTACAATAAAATCGGCGTCGGTGAGCATCGATACATTGACAGTTTTAATACTTGCGCATATATTGATCTGTTGATAAAATGCAGGATTGATGGTGTGGTCTGCAATTACCACCGGCAAGGGATTGTCGCGCGAGGACGTGCCCAGTATATTCGCTCGATCGCGATTCAACAGAAAGTACAGCTCCTTCAGCTGGGCTGAGGATGAAACAACCGGAGACGTATGCATTTTCTTGTTTGTTATTTTTAATTGTAGGGTTTTTATTGTCGATCGCGTTTCAGAGCACAGCTACAAGAGAGAGAGGACAAGTGGACGAACCACGACGTTACTGCGAAAAGCTCAGGGAAATAACAGACCTAGCAGCCAGCCTAAGTGAACATCCATCTTTATTTCTTATTATAAGTGTTTATATTATTATTTGTTGATCGTTGTTCTGTTTGTAGATTGCAGCGTGTCGCAATTGGCTGTTGCTTGGTGCCTGAAGAACGAATCGGTCCACTGTCTCCTGTTGGGTGCTGTCACTGTGGAACAGCTGTATGAAAACATTCATGCTTTGCAAGTGAGTTAGCTATTTTTTTGCACTTTCAGAATCCTCATGTCTGAGGATCATGACCATTCTTGTTCCAAATCTTCTTCATTTTGGGTCTTAAAGATCATCTGCATTCTGCATCACGTATTGCAGCTACTAAGGACTATCGTTTATTTTAGCGAGATGTCTAAAGTATCATTTTGAGACATTTAGTAGAATGTCGCTTCATAGTGAAAAGAAACGATTTTTAGCAAAAAAAATTATACCTCGTTTTTTAATTTTTAATTAAAAAAATGTATATTATTGAATGGGATATCAAATAAAACCCTATAGATGTTTTTTTTATATACGTAAAATAAAAATAATGAGAGTAGAACGGATATTCGATCAAAAATGATCAGAGTGGAAAGGGGTATAACTCTTATATATCGCAAAATATTTTTTTTTGTCTAATAAAAGTCTAAAAAATAAATATTATAAGTAATCATTGACATTTATTGTCCGCAATTGCGAAAAAAAAATAAAAACCACAATACTCGCTTCTCTCGCATTCGTATCCAGTACGTATACTCGTGACGTATACCGGCGGCATGTCCTCAGTCTGCGGCAGGATATCGTCGGGTGTTCGTGTCATTTACACGACATATTAATTAGTAGAAGCATCCAAAACATCGACCAAATTTTGAAGCATTTGAATAGCTAAAAACTATCATCAATATCTTGACTTGAAAGGCTTGGGGTCTATTTCCATTATAAATAGACCCCCTTCGGACTACGCGGATGGCTTCAATCCGCCATGACAGATCGATTAATAAGTGTTTTGTTTCTGTATTTTTTATACGAGGTTTATTTTGTTAATATTGAGTTCATTATTCAGTGTTTGTATTATCAAAAGTTTCTTACATGCAACATTTTTAAATTGGTAGCTGTCCCGTTCTTAAAAAACGTTGCTCATCCCTGATCTATGGTATTCTTAGGCGTCGCCAGCACCACATTTCAAAAGCATCATTTGTTTTCTTCATTTTCTCTTTTATCGTCCAGGTTTCCACGCCGTGAATGAAAATTGAGAACACCAGATTCTGCACTAAACTTTTTTTCTGTCTTTTTGAATATCCCACATTTTTCCGAATTGTCGATAGCTTTGACATTGCATTTTTAGCCATCAGCCAGTAAATTTATTTATTTTATTATTATAGAAATAAAACAAAACTTAGAACTTAATTATTACATCAATTTTTAGTATATTGTGTGTCCTCTTTTTTGCATATGTTTGCTTTTAACACTCTGGGCATAGAGTCCAGAGAAAAAAAGATTTTTTTTATAACTCTGTTTGCAACGCTCACTGCTACTAAAAAACCCATTCTAATTTGGATTTCATCTCCTTTCTTCGGATTTTACTCTTCAGGAATATTTTTTTTGCTGGCCAGCGGGCCATTAAACCGCCTTTCCATAATCTTCTCCGGATGTTCTTTTGTACCCAGGATGAAGCTGTGTCAGACGGGTCCGACATAGTTCCATCCCTTGCCATTCACCCACTGCATATACCAGCTTAGGTCCGGTTTCAACGGGTGCAACAAATACATTTTTTTTCTTGAAACGCATGATTTTAAAAATCAAACTAAATTACTTAAGAAAAGAGAGAAGGGAGAGAGAAATTATCCTTGCACAACTCCCCGAAAGTCCATTCAAAGCGAACAAATGCCCCGTAACAAATTATATCCATGTGTCAATTGAACCCTCTGAAACCGGAAGGGTAAATCCCGCATCGGACAGCATTGAGTAGGTCGTCACTAAGGCTTGCATTACCGATTAACGATTAACGATTTATCGGTTTACCGATTTACATAAATCTATATACAGCCGACATAACATTGAAATTTATACTTGATGAACTGTCTAAATACAGTTCTTTTTTAGCCAAAAAAAATAAAATAGAGCTTATAATTCGAATAAAGGAAATAAGGACGATTTATTTCGATGTGGGTAATTACCTTAATGATCCTGATACAATAAATGATTTTGACGAATATGGAATATACAATATAATAACAGATAAAGAACTTACCAATAGTCATACATATAACTAAGCATGTATTTTCAAGGGATGAGAATTATAAAATTTCTGAACAAAAAGACAGAGAAGGAGATGAGATAGAAATAGTAAAAATATTAACACTTGAAGAAAAGCTTAAATTAGCAATAAATAACAAAAATTGAACTACTAGTAGTATTAAATCTAATCCACGTCTATTTTTTTCATTTACCGGTAAATAACCGGTAAACCGATAATGGGAGAAATTATTTACCGTTTACCGGTTATTGCAATTTGACGGTAAATTACAAGCCCTAGTCGTCACGTGCGACGTCCAGGTAAGGACAAGTCCACAGAACGTGGCTGTAGTACGAACCTACACAAACAATGCTAAAATGCTAAACTCTTTAAGCCTAGCCTTGAAATTACCCTGGCCAGTTGACTGACGCAAAGTTTGGGCAAAATCAGCCACCTTTTAACAGGGCTCTAATATAAGAAAATAAGAGATAGGTAGTCCGCTCTTTGGGGGAGAAATCCCACATATCTTGCTACTGAACAAGAGTCGATTTGCGGACATGTGACTTTAGTTTTTCCAAATATTCTTCTCCTGCTATAAATTCCTCTAGAATATCTACTGTTGTTAAGTATTGATTCTGTAGACGCAGCCGCCTCTGCAACCGATCATCTGCCGCAGTTTTTTTCGGAGAACTGTATCACCTGAATCTGCTTTTTATAATTCTGCTTGCGCTTGTATTGAGGCAACTAACTGTTCTCCCAATTTCTCTACTATACATCTCTGGAGTATGTATTAACGCTAATATTTGCCATTCCTGCTCACTATTCAACTGTATCATCATCATCATTTACCATCCATAAGGCTCTCACTCGCAGAGGGCATGGGCTTTACCAAACTCTCGAATGGCAATCGAGGCCAAAGGAACCCAAGCCGTCTTGGTATGCGGTTTTTTGTAAAGAGTTTCCCTCTCTTGGCCATTGCTGGCATTGATCGTACATCTTCTACTTTGTTGGTATCGGATTTTACACTCTCGACTATGTCCAGTAAAGTAGGAGGGGTCTCGGTATTCATTTATTCTGTTCTCTAAGCCGTTATATCCTTAAATTTTGGTATACTATATATATTGATTTTTTTTTAGATTCTGCCACAATTATCTCCGCCAATGATGACGGAAATCGAGCGGATCTTGGACAACAAGCCACAACGTCCTCCGATCATTTCCACATTGGCGCTGAGAGGCCAGCAACAGGCTGGTGCCACCCCACAACTGGAGAGGTTGTATTTTTTTATCAATCCAACGAGCATGATCGTGGTATATTTATCAATTTAATATTGTGCTGATTTTTTTATATGATTATGTTATAGTCCTAAAGATGCTACTCTAGAGTCCGGCGAAGCTGTTGTAGAGACACCCACAAAGGAGCAGAAAACAAATGCATTCTGCGAGCTTCAGTGACTGTTGTGGGGCGGCAGTGGAGATACCGCATCGCAAAAATCCGCAGACAAAAAATCCAAAGTATGTTAAGTTTGCACGGGGAGAGAGTTTTCCCTAATCTTGGTATTCGTCCTTGTTTTATATTGACCATAAAAGATGGGTCACTGAGCTCTGGAAATAATACAATTAATTCGAGTCGTTCTTTCTTTGGGATTAGAAGGGTAGAAATTTTTAATATCCTGATTGAGTTGCTCTTCAAATCCGAACGGTTTTTCATTCTAAAAGACCTGTAAGGGACGGAAATGGTGGAAATCTGAGTACGATCCACAGAGTAAGAAGGATCTAGTAAAATTGATCATCAAGGCTAAAGATTTTTCTTAATCACCCCTGCTTTATGTGTAGATAAGAAGAAGAGTAAAATGTATTCATATTTTCTGTAATTACTCTAAAAGTCTTTCCAGCTGATAAACGTAATCATTTTGATGACGGATTAACCGTTCAGATGCCACGGCGTGCAGGCACGCGAAACCGGCTAACCAACAGCGCCACGGCAAACGCTACTACAAATTTATTTATGAATAAATATAATATTTTTAAATGAAAATTAATGCAGAGACATCTTTTGAAGGCAATGTGATTGCTAGAATGTCGATATGTTTAGCCGTCTGGCTTGGCGGTTAAAGGGTTAAAAACCTTCTTTCCATGAAGGTTTACTTCTGGGTCTGGTAAGGGTAGTTTTTCATAATCAGTCCATTGTCTTTTGCAGACCAAGTTGTCATAAGTAACTCAATCTTCATCACCTGCTTAAAAAATGCTAACAATTAACATGTGATCTTAAAATAATTGATTGCGATGTGTTAAGCCTTTCTCTCATATATTCTTTCTGAAATATGTTGCCAATATTACCTCTAAAATGTCGTCATCAAAGTCAAAAGCTCTTAATTCGTCTTTCATGGTCATGTCTCCAGAATAAAGTTTAATAATCCAATTTCTAACTATCTAATCAGTTATAAGTCCTTAACTACTGCATTTTTTCAGTTCTTGACATGGAACTATTGCGTTGTTTTAATTCCCAAAGTATTAAATGACGAATATGCACTTTTAGACATTCCATTTAAGGGTTAGAAACACCGCTTCAATGTTACATGAACCACACAAAACATAACAATACAGAACCCTTATCAAGAAATAGATTAACCTATACTTTTCAAAGTCATCAAGGATTCTGTCTTTATCCCTTAAATATTATTAAAACGTCACTTATTTATTTAAAAATAGAAAAACGTCGCAAAGAAATAGGCTTAGGGAATATAACTTGCCCAATAATTATTCCACACTTTCTATATATTTTTAATTTAGACATACCGGTGGATGCAATGAGGTACACTTTAGGGAGACATCAGTAGTGTTTTTATTGGAACCCCTAATTTTTCGTGCTTTAAATACTATATTCTTCTATCATGACTACTAATCTTAAATTAATCTCAAGAACTCCGGGATAGTTTATTGTGTTGTTGTCCTTGTCTTGATCCATGACACGTGTCGATTAGGTCATTCGATTTAATTAATTTCAAATTACATGGAATATTGTCCATTTTTAAGACTTAATAGAGCAAATACTTTGAGAATCAAGATCCTTCTAGAAATATTCGTATTCGGGTTAATTGTTTCCATAAACCCAAATATTTAAGTATTTTATTTGCAATGCGTGACTGAGTGAGTGATCCAAGTCGCCAGTCACGCATGACAAACATAGTTATGGTTAAAGAATAGATATAGTTAATAATGCTATAAAATTATATACAAGATATTTTTTTAAATGACATGTGGGAAAGTGGATTATTAGTTTATACAGGTTTTACACTTCAAATTAGACGTTTTACAAATCAAATTGGACGATTTACAAATCAAATTGGACGTTTTACAAATCAAATTGGACGTTTTACTAATCAAATTGGACGTTTTCAATATATGTACATTTTTAAATTTGATTTGCAAAACGTCCAATTTGATTTGTAAAACGTCCAATTTGATTTGTAAAACCTGTATAAAAATTATAATACTATTTAATCACTTAACGGCTTAAAAAATATAAATAATGGAACTGTTATTGTCTGGGTATATTTAGGAATATTATAATGAATAATTCCTTTACAGTCCCACCATAGGGACAAAGGTACCTATTGATCATTATGTTAAATATCAGCGTTTTTATGATATTTTCTTTTAGTTGTATTAATTATTGACTTAAAATTCAGACTTGTGCATTGAAATATGCCTGATTTTATTTTAATATATTATTTTCAGGACTCCTTAGCATCTAAAGAAGGTAAAACACAATACTTCCTCAACAACGCAGGCGTTGTCGTGTGCCGCAAAGCGTCTTCGCACACCGACATCGAAAAAGGTAAAAATTTTCTGTGTTTTTCCGAAGGAACATTTTATTTCCATAGGAAATTTAATCGTTTCACAACGGTGAAATACATATACATATACTTTTTTTTTTCTTCATAATAAATACTTTCTTAGAGGTTTAGAGTGGATTGCTCAATCAATAGCTTTAATAATCCTGGATTCTGGATTACTATATCTGTATTACTACTACTATGTCATCTCTACAATTTTTCAAAATGTTTTTACTTCTAATAGGTCAATCAAAGCAGAGTAAATTCGTCTGAAGTCACTCCGATACGAATTTTGGTAACCAAATATAAATGTTTCTAAATTTATAAACGCACAAAACACAAAGTTTTAGTGGTACTTGTAGATATTTTATATATTTTCTGAATTCATTCATACAGCATGTGAAAATAGCAGAAACATTTAAAGGTTTTAATTAGTAGCTTCGTTAATTTATATATATGTTAGGTGCATCGGAAAGAAATACATCTTGGTTCTATTTTCAAAATCACGTATTCGATCAATTAGGCAAATCTCATGGTTTATTAAATTATTCTTGGGTCCTAGGTTTCTTACCCCGTCTACAGTTTAAGTTTAAGCAATTCCCTATGACTTACACTGGTAATACACTGACAAACACAAAGAGTGGTTTTCTTCGTTAATGATCAGATGAGGAATGTATTGAAAATTATCGTTTTTCACAAAAAAATAAAAATATTAGGATCTGTACTTATTAACTATCACAAAATAAAGGTTTTATTCATCCACAGACATCTCAAATATTCGATTAATAATCATTATAGAGTATTATTTTTAATAAATTATATTATAGTGGAACCTCGATCTATTGTTTTTCGATAAATATTTTTTTTGTACAATAGACAACACTTTATCAATCCATTTTGAAGATCTAAATCTGTAGTTTTATGATAAGGACTATTAGCTCTTTGCAAATAGTACTTATTTAATTTTAAAATTTGCAGAGAGTAGAAACCTCGTAATATTGCAAGTATAATCAATTGGAGTAAAACGTTTTATGTTATGAGTATAAAAAAAGAACGATAGATCGGGGCTCCACTGTATGTGTTAAATTATTAATATTTCAATAAATTAATGTGATTGTTTTTAGTTGTAAGAATTTTACGGCCAGGTTTTAAATAGTACTTGTTTATTCATATATTTTAAAATAATATCAGTGCACAAAAAAATCTCTTGTTCTCTCCATCTAAATAATGTTTTTAACTTTTAGAATACCGCAGATTATATTATATATAAATAAAGAAAGCTTCAGCTCAACTTTTAATAAAATAATATTAATTCGATACACATACACAAAAAAGCAACAATTTTTTAATAATTAATTTAGGCCCAGAAAACTTTATTTTTTATGAGATTTATAATCTGCATCTATCTTCCTTTCAAAACTAAATCAAATACAGACTCAAACCCCGTGTTTACGCTTTTGGGCGTATCTAACAAAATAACGTAATTAAGTAATAAAAGAATATATTAATAAAATCAATGCATAAATCCCTTTCAATACTATAAATCAATTGAAAGGTTTTTTCTTGTACGTATTCAAAGCTAGACAAAAAGCTTTTAACAGAATGGATCAAGTTTACCTCTTCTTCATCGGATACTTCTTCGTTGGACAAGTCGAATCCGTGAATATCATCGATTTCAGATGTCTTCAGAATTCATTGAAATATTTTAGACGTAATTTGCGGGAAATAAAAACATAAAATCGAGTATTTAATAAACTAAATATAAACAGGATTTTATAAAGGATAAATTTACTTTAAATCGACATAACCACAGGTTTTATTAATCTATATAAGAGATACCCGACGAAAATGACGCATTTTTACATATAAGTCGATATATTACTGTATGAATTATTATTTATATATTCTCCTTATCTAGGCTACAACATTTCTTATACCTCTCTAGTGATTTTAATATATCGTTTTGATAAAAAAATAATATTGATTTGGATGTAAAATAGGCATTGCGACTCGTTTTCATTCATTTTCTTGGTCTTTTTCCAGGAATTATTTCTTTTAATGCGTCCAGCTAATCACAGGAGAACTGTTTTGTTATTAACTGACTATATTTATTAATGTTATAATGAATAATACCTTTATAATCCCATCTTAAAGACAAAAGTACCCTTTTGACTGTTGGATTCAGTTTCAATGTCACCAGGGGTACCTTTCATTCAGAAAGAATACATAACCTATTTCTCATCTCCTGTTGAACATACATACATCTTCTTGCACTCTAGACTAAGGGTATCCTAATATATATCTGCTAACAGTAGAATAGATTTGGTTGAATTTGCTACGACTTCAATCTGTAACCCCTCATTTTCCACTTTCACTACCCTCTCAATTCGAGATTTATTTTTTTAGCTAAAATTTCTACTTTAAAAATTGATTATTCGACACATATCCTTTTTAAGTTGTGTTTTAGATGTCCAACAACAACTGACCCTTTACCGTCAACTCTTCTATAATAAAGAAATCGGAAACACGTTATAGAAAACCCGCGCTATAGAAACCTAAACCACTCATTCAAAATTTAGAAAAAAAGAATTTTTAATTTTTTTTCTAAATTTTTCAAAACTTTTTTTGAAAAATTACACACTGGGAACGAGCGGTATAGAATGGACTGTTTTAAGAGGGTTTACTATGGAATGGAAATTTAGATACTGCAAATACTATCCAAAGAGATCTGAAACACATGCAATTCTTTGTTTTCGAAACGAAGAATTCGACCCTTTTTACACCAAATTCTAACTGGAGATGAGAAATGGATCATTTACGATAACATAAGTCCAGAAAGGCAACGGATTTCTCTGAAACAATCTCCCGTTCCTACCCCTATGCATAACACTCTGAAAAGTTATTTTATACATTTGATGGGATGTAAAAGGTATAGTTCATTACGAATTATTAGGAGGGACTCTCGAACTTGTTATAGAGAACCGCGGTATAGCAGGGAGCGTTATAGAATGCTTTTCTATAATATGATGATGTCAAAAAACGCATTTTCGTCGGGTACCCCTTATATTAATATTTGGTGTTCTACTATCAGGTTGTTTGAAAAGTAATTTAGTTTTTTTTTTATTGAAATTGAAGACGATTTTCTTATAGTGAATAATGTCTTTTGTCATCTTTCTGGCGGTAGCATGATTCCACACTCATATTTTTTTTGTTCTTTGCTGGTAAAAAACTGATCCAGGTGAATTTTGACCTCCTCATTTGAAGTAAAGGTTTGGCTGTCTAAAAAAAATTGTAGAGACTGGAACAAATTATAATCAGAAGGTGCCAGATCTGGAGAATATGGTGGGTATGGCAGTATATCCCATCAAGCTTAAAAAGCTTTTGACGAGTTAAGGGTCTCGCATTATTTTGGTGGAACACTACACCTTTTCTATTGATCAATTCTGACCTTTTCTGTTTAAAGTGAATCATTCAATTTGTCCAGCTGATGACAGTACACTTCAAAATTGATCGTTGACTTGTCCGGTAGAAGCTCAATAAAACGATTCCTTTGAAATCCCACCAAACAGATGAATATCGAAGTGCTTTGAGCCGGTTCATCCTTATTACTCCATGATCTCTTGCGTTTAACAAAGAACATGAGGAACCCATATGTCGAACTTTAATAGTAAACCTAGGCGTTTAAAATGATTTAATGTCTCAGTGATCTCACGAGTTGATATTCGCCAGTTTGCATCAATTAATGCCTTTCTTCATCAGCTTCAACTGGCCTTCCAGAACGTGATGCATCTTCAAAGTCAAAACTCCCGGATCTGTTAAGAAAAAACGAAATGACTTTCCGAACAACCCAATAGTATTGCAGTACATTATTATTGAGATGTTACGTTTACAACTACAACGGTCATCAGTGATGTTGAGTGTTGTCGTTACTTACAAATACAGTAATACCCCTGATAACGCGAAAGTTGAGACCGCGTTATTAGAACATCGCGTTATCGAGATAATGAAGCACATACGTAATTTAGGGTTACGGGTATTACGTAAAAAAAAATACAAATCTGCCACAACTAAGAACAATGTAAAAAAATTAAGAATCTTAGATGAATGAAGTATTCATTTGCCATTAGGACTTGCAGTTTATCGTCAAATTGCGGTAAACGGTAAATAATTTCTCCATTACCGGTTTACCGGTTATACCGTCAAATGAAAAAAAAATAGACGTGGATTAGATTCAATACTAGTTAGTCGGCAAGTCACAGATGTTGAAAAGCAATGTTCAAATATTTGGAATATGAAATTTCTCTCTGAATAACATTGTTTATATCTTTTTTTGGTTTATCCATTTTATTTTTATATTTTTGTTATTTATTGCTAATTTAAGCTTTTCTTCAATTGTTAATATTTTTACTATTTCTATCTCATCTTCTTCTCTGGCTTTTTGTTCAGAAATTATATAATCCTTATCCCTTGAAAATACATGCTTAGTTATATCTATGATTTCATTATTGTTGTTTTATCTTGCCAGGCTGAATATCTATATCTGTCAAAATCATTTATTGTATCAGGATCATTATGATATTTACCCACATCGAAATATATCGTCATTCTTTCCTTTATTCGAATTATTGGCCCTTATTTAAGTTCCTTGGCTAAAAAGAACTGTATGTCGGCTGTATATAGATTTATGTTTTTACGACATAGATCTTCTACAGCTTCTTTTACCGGTTGTAATGCTAATACTATGCCATTTTAACCCTTTCAGTGCGGGGCGCATGACGTACATGCGCATACAAATCGTGTCCAGGGTGCGGCCGCATGTCGTAAATGCGCGAGATTCTTTAAAACTTTAACTTGTCGTTACATGTAAACTAGACCGAGTTAGGTGATGGTGTTTGTTTTAAAAATCAGTTAATAAACACAGCTATCAATTAATATATCACAAGAAATTTATAGGAACCATTTAATATGTAAATATGAATAGTAACGATTCAAATCTCCGCAGTAGTATCGGTGACGCATCTCGGCTCAGGGGTTGTTAAGGGTGTTCCACGTACATTATGTTCCACATACACGTGTACGGATGTAATGGTATAAGACAATTGCATTTCGCATTTTTGATTTTGATTCGCATTCCCATTTTTTTCTCACTTAATCTCTGTTAGACCAATTGATATTTTGTTCGATTTATTATTACGAAAATAAAGAGAATCGAGTTTATTTTTTTAGTTGAGATGGAAGAACATATCCTAATCAACATGTTTGCATAAATCTCTTGTAGTAAAATGGTCTTAATATAGCGGTAAACGGTGAATACAAATTTACCTCGCCAAAAAAATAATTTGGTATAAATGGCACCGCACTCAGATGCACAATCGCGTTTAGAACCGCCGCATTGAAAGGGTTAAAGGTAAATCCTGCCAACTTTTCTTCTAGATACTCGATTACTTTTTCAGACGATCGATCTATTAATTCGAATTACTCTAAGATCCAAGTCCAATGTCCATTCGTCCATTGTAACACTAAATACTAGTTCTGTTATTGCTTAAAAATCGTCTATTAATAAATTACGTATTTTTGTTCCATAATCTAAGACAATATTTCTTATTGTAATGGGAGACTTTAGAATATCTTTAAATACCTTGCCATCAAGTAATTTTCTTAAATCATAAGATGTACAAAACGTGTTAAAACAGATTCTATCTTTTGCTACTATCCGGGTAATATTTCATCAATTGATTTAATATAGTTCGTAATTTTTGTATGGAGATAACTTGAAGTACTGGTCAGTGTTTCAACTCATTTACAGTGAATTAATCTTGTGTTGACCACCACACCAGTGACCAGTAACAAACTATGAAGCAATGTTACCCGAATCGAAAAACAAAACACCCTATTCTAACTCTGGTGATAATATGCCTGTATCTGTCCTTAATTCGCGAAAAAATCATTTCCGATAATTACCGATGATGCATTTTTGGTTACCGATAAGCCGGTAATGCATGAAATGACATCCACGTAGACATCCGTGGCTCATTGTCTACATCAGGCGTGAATGGTGAGAAATGTGCCCAACACTCACACACACGAGGACATAGATACGTGCGAGCGAGATCAACACACAGCCGCATCCAGCCAAACGGTATATATTTTACGATCGAGCTATGCATGTATAGAATGCGCTCGCGTTATTAGAGGGACTGTCGCGATTTATTTTGAAATTTACGTTATTGGGGGTATTACTGTAGATTGTTGCGTTTGATCAAGAGGTGTTTTTTTGTTGTCGTTGTAAATAATCGTCGCCGTGTAAATAGCGGGTTTCTTTCCGATCCTCCTAGCATATACATAGAAGTAACAATTGATTCTTCTCGAACAGAATTTATTTAGACATAAGTTTAACATTTACATAGCGATAACTCTTAGTTAATAAACCGATAGCTAGATGACATGTGAGTGACACAACAATGTCTTGTGCAGCGGAAGGGGCAGGGCAGGCACAAGACGGCAAAGGGAAGACGCCCGTCGCCGGCGGCAGCAAGGTGAAGAAGTCCAAATCGGAGAGTGGTAGACTGCGGGCCGGCTCAATGCACAAGTCCCTGTCCACGCAAGGCCTCACCCTGAGGGACCGCCGGGTCTCGAGGGCCGAAGCCTCCAGCCCCTGCGACGTCTGAGGACCGCCGCCTTGCCAATGTATAACACGACCCCCCGCCAACGGATGTACATCCGTATGTACCGGACGCTTTTGTTTTGACAACACCGTAACGCTAACGACGGATGGACGCACGGAACGGACGTCGCCATCCCCACTGCTATGCTAGTTACGCTTGACTTTACACGTGCAAATGACACTATGATGCTTAAAGCACAAATCAACAATATATAATATAAAAAAAAACAAGCTTATTACAATCAAGACTATCACTTAAAATTATTAACAAAAAAAAAAAAAACAATTGCTTTTGTGACACTTTTGTGATATATAGATTTAAACGGCTTTGTGCATGTACTCATGAAATGTGACGATAATAACGAGTGACGCAGAACCAAGTGAATACACGTGACGATGTGATTAAAAAAAAAAAAACACAAACACACTTCACAAACAGAAACAAACAGTTTAGTTATAAACATAATTACTAATATTTTTACATAATACATTTTTAAATATATCCAACTCTGTACATAGACGGAATATTCGATCGACGGATGGATGTTGCGCATGTACCGATGATGTATATATAGATAGCGAGAGAATATCATTAATACTGTTTATTCTAGGCTTAGTTATTGAGTCCGATCGGTCGGCCGATTACGGGCCGATCGATCGGACGCGTGCACGTTTAAAAATGAGATTATTAGGATTAAAGTGTTTATATGATGTTTTATATTTTTGTTTACTGAAACGTCTGAAAATCACAGATTAACGGTTATGCTTCAGCATGTACGGCGGCAGATGTGTGTCGACGTTTTTTTTTTATCCTCCAATAATGAGATCGTAGTGTTATTAGACTGTATCAATACGATGAATGCCCAAATATTTTTGCTTGCAATTTACAATATTTACATAGTGATTCAAAAATATATGCATGACACAAAAACAATAGATTTTCTTTATTATTATTATTCACAATTCATTTTGCATTTTCAATTATTTTATTTTTTTTCAAAGCGAAACATAATCCGAATTATTAGCGTTAATGATTAATTTTATGTTTTAGCATTATTATTAATTATAAGCAGAGTGTATTGTCAACGCCTTCACTAACAATAGCATGTTTATATTATTATTATTATTTTAATTACGTTGACAATACTTCAGGTATACAAAAAAAAATAATGATGATTATCGCAATAATAAAATACAATCACTGTATTATGTTTTTTTTATGTTTACGTTTCGATTGATTTCACATTGAAAAATATTAATCAAATCATATATATATATTTATATTTATATAGAAATCATATCTGACCTTTTGATAGTTTTACATATTAATAAATAAATAAATAAAAAAACAGGTTATATAAAATTTAAATAACGTTGCATCAAGAGGTCAACAAATAATTCATCACACTGAAAAAAATTGCTCAAATCATTTAACATATTATTATGGCATTATTATTAATTATTATTTTAATCAGCGATTCTTGTACATTAAAAAAACCAACGCTGATTATGATAATTAGTCGTTAAGATTATATATTCTGGGTTTTATTTTAAATGTAATTTTTTCGGTATTTACCTGTAAGGCTTGAATTTAGATAAATTTAAATTGATATAATAATCGATGAAGTAATAATTATTCATTATATTGTAAATATTATATTGATTTCAGAGGCGTTTATATGAACTCCTGAAAAAAAATAGTTTATTAAAGTTCGGGTGATACGGGTTGCCTAAAATTTTATTATGAAAAAAATAAATATTTTTATTCAAATCAAATATGTACGATTAGAATATATTTAAATAAAATATTAATATATATATATAAATAATAATTGATAGATATTCAAAATGATGTATGCTATAACGAACCGATTCAGTGCCTAAGCCAGGCAGGCTCACTAAATTCCTTAAAAAATATATCTTTAATGTTTTTCAAAAATTGTTTAACGCAATGTAAATATGTACATATTTTTTTTAGGTTATATATTATTGTAAATATTATTATTATTATTTGTGGCTCCCATTGTTCGCGTCCACATTTTTACAAAGCTGACCTCATTCTTATAGATAATTATTATTCTCATTTTGTTGTCAAAATAACAAAATTTGTTTTTTTTTGGTGTTTTTTTTTGTATTAATTAATACTAGTTGTAACTCTAAATATAATCTCAAAATGAAAGTTGTGACTCTTAAAATACAGTAAATATTTCGTTCTATCATAATATAATGTATATATATGCTTATTATAATAAATTTTGTACATAGGATTTGGCTGTGAATGGACTATATTCATTTTGAATTAATATTAAAATCAGTTTACGCTACTAATACAATTACAATCGGCCCTTCTATAATGAATAAATCACGCTATAGAAACCAAAGGCATAACATTATTAAAATAAACGAAATCAATACAACGATAATTTTTTGATTAGCATATTTTAAATTACCATGTTCAATATCAATACAATGAAAAAAAAATCGTATCTCCGAAGGGGGTCTCTCAGATACCCCATCTTTATCAATATTTTGTTTTAAAAATAAATTATTCTAGACATAAAAATAGATATTCATGATATGCTTCATAATTTCACGTTTCACTCTAAACAGGCACAACGTACAGGATGCGAGCGGGAAAAAACATCGCATGCGTTTCAACAGCAGCTAATATTATATTATAATATTAATTTTTTTCCGCAAGTAAATACTTGAATTATTTAGGTTTTTCTATATTATTTTCTATTTTCTATAACGAATACATCAAATAAATATGTAATTTGACCTTGAAATTTTACGCTCTATGAGCGTTATAGGAGGGTTTATTGTATGTATTAGAAATCATTTTTTTTTCTTCGTATAATATATAT
>JAGXCT010034004.1:0-23316 GCA_022495035.1 Philopotamus ludificatus
AGCCCTCCTATAGCGTTTCCTCTGAATCGCTCCTTTTTACAAAATTCCTTGTCAATCAAAAATCATTGATCTTTATTTCGATCGGCAATGTATTATAGATTTACGATATATCTAAATTGGCCTTAAAAATATTAGAATTTTGTAAAAAAAACAGCGATTTACAGAAAACGTAATTAGAGAATCTCGACCTAAACTATTTTTTTTACTACTTAAAGTGAAGTAAGTAGACACGATGAAAGCTCTCACCTTATTCAAATATAAATTGTAGATATTTATTATATGTAGATTTTCATTACTTATCATTTTCTTGAATTACTAATGATAGTATATAAAAAATATAATAATTTTTAAGCCATAAGATTTTCTTTCTTTAATTTAAAAAAATAATGTATTTTTTTAATTGGATATCAGACCCTATAAATGCTTTTTATTAATTTTCCCAATGAAAATCTCTTTTAAATTTGTAAAAATTATAATAAGAGTAACTCATGTTAAAAAAAATATCAACGAATATTTTGTCAAATTTTCTTTTAACTATTACAATTAAACACAATATTTAATGATTAAAATACAAACAATTAATGGGTTTCTTTACATATCGACGCTGGAAAGCAATCTTCCTGTATCTCGAAAAATCCCAATACAGTAAATATTCTGCCATTAAATGGGTTATTACTTGACTCCCGGGATTTATAATCTAATGATATTTTTAGGATCCTAAAAATTAAGAAGATTGTAGCGATTATCTTCGTAATATTAAAGTATAGCATAAAAACGGTTGATCTTATATATACACTGCCTTTTCTAAATATAGATCATTTTTATAAATCATATTTTTTTATTTCATTTCAAAACAAGCCCGATCTAAGCCAGGAAACATAAAACACGTGCAATTTTCTAAGCGTTATATAAATAACATAGATTACACATGAAAAAGTTATGGATCTAACATCATAATTTGGCTTGTGCAAGAGGCAGCGATTCTCAAATCACGTTTCCGAGGTCGTTTGACCCAATGCGGAAAATGAGCGGGTATATATGGCGCAAACTCCAGAGGTCGACAAGGAAACCCCCCGAAGACCAAAACAAAATTACACGGATAAACGGCGCCGGGGCACAGAGATCGATTGATTGATTGATTTACGCCATCGGACACGTCGGATAGAGACGGAGGGAGGTAGAGCGAGAGGAGGTCCGGGCCACGACCAAACCGTGACGTCCGTAGGTTGATAATTTCCATTTGCATCACGCGAATTTTCACGATCCGTAATAGGCGTTATGAATTAAGCAATTACGTTAACGGGCTACGGCTATGCAGACTGTTGCACGCGGAGTCACGTGAGCCGATCCGGCGGACCTCTGCCTCTAATTTTTAATTTGGCGAATCAAAATTGAATGTGGCATGCACGGTGATGGTCTGCATGAAACGTGACGCGAAAGGTAATGTGCAAAAAATAAATATTGGCAGAACGAGCTAGATGAAAGACGGCAATTTGTTGGGTAGATTGTAGAATTTTCCGATTAGACTCGTCAAGATCGCCGATTAAAAAGTAATGTATTAATTTATTAGTTTTGAAATTTATATTAGAGATCACTTCCGTTCGATTGTAACGTTTCACACGTTCATACATCCTGCTAAGTATCTCGCAAAAAAATAAAATCTATGCTAAAATAACGTCTCATACACATAAAACGAAATACGTGTCGATATCGTCCATGGGAAATATTCGCTAATTAGGTCCAAAATTTGCATACGTCTGATGTTTTCCGCGCGTAACGATTTCCGTCCGAATGATTTGTCCGCGTCGCTTATTGCGAAATCCTCATTCTTCCCACAGGGATCGATATCATTCAATATTCCATCGACACAACAAGAAGAATCCGATGTTAATTTAGAGCCATCAGTATCCATTATTGCGCCAAGAACAAATTTTATCTCGGCCATATCTCGGTATTGGCCATTAATATCTCGCGAGCGAGACCTGTTGCAAAGCGCCGCTCTTATCTCATGCGTGGACGCGCATGCGTTAAACGATTTTACACGCAGATTAAACTAATTACGATCAAAATAAGACCCTGCGCTTGCTGGAAACGAGATATAAAAAAATCTTCAAGAAAATCAAGATCGGTAGCCGGATAGAATAAATTGAAAAAAATAATAACGATTTATGTAATCGAATCCGATCTGTGGTATCTAACAGTGTATCGGCGAGATTGAAACGTGTTGATTTTGCGATCCTGTAACGATACCGGATACAATATGTATTTTTTTCTAATTAATATAAATACATATAATTCTGTTTTACACGGTTTTAACATAATATAAGTACGATCAATTCGACCAATGATTTTTTGCATAAACATCGGTAACCATCAAAATATCGGTAACCTAATAGAAAATCAAATGTTTTATCCAATCGTTAACGTTACTGTGATTAAAAAAATCTGAAAAAATGCTCTATTACTGTTGGATAATGCTAAAAGTTGAAGTATTTTTTCTACTACCTAACACTCACACACATTCAGTCGATGACCCAAGTATTCAAATAAAAAAATAGGCATATTATCTTCGGTGCATATATCAACAACGTATTCATAAAACAGACGGTGAAAATATATGATGAATGCCACAGGTTATAGATCCTTGCAAGAACTGACCTATACATCCATGAACGGACTGTGGAAGACGCTATGGCCGGAGGTATCAAAGGATTCCCTAACAAGAAGAGCATGACTATAGTCAAATTGTTAACCTAATTGGGACAGTAGGAGTCGGATATATAGATGAGCATGATATTGATGAGGTACTGCTACCAAGAACTCTCAGAATAAAGAAAATTTGAAAATAGTTTTTCTAAAAAACCCAAGGAACTTGTTACAGGTCTCCTTAAAAAAAGTTTGTTAACGTAAACCGAAACTAATGATCAAATTGTAGCGAATGATTCAGATATTGAAAGGAGTACAAAATCAAGACGAGGCGTTTTGGATGGAATTTTCCACTACTGATATTTGCTTAACGCGAGAAAAATAAAACGGCAAATGACGCTAGACGACTTCATCATAAAATATCAACTATTTCAGAAGAGCCAGTGCCATCATCACAAGAATTAACGCTGTTTATTTAATATATTATAATCATTGGCGGCTTAAATTATTAATATATCATATTTAAAAATACTAAATAATATTAACAATAATAAAATAAGTGACAAGCAGCATGTGGCTCAAAGAAGCTGTGAGTCATTATGACTGCACCGAGTCGCAGCGCGACACGGCGCTTAGCTTCCACCCTCCCCGCACTCCTCTACCGGCCCGCATCCATCCAATACACCGCGCGGAGTAACACTGCCCACGTAGGCACCGACCAGATTTATAAATATAAATTATATTTATATTTTCATAATACATAATTATTATACACTTATATCTTAATAAATAAAATTATTTTTTCCTCAATTTGGTTGGGGGTGTTACAGCTTTTGCAGTGTATATGGATGAGCTGCCCCTAATTTATGTTATTTTTAACTTAAAAGTTGATTTTTTAGACGCTTTCCCATATTTCGTGTTAAAATGACTCCGTTTAACGCTGTTACATTAAGCACTTCGTTGTCTAAGAATGCAGCTTCAGCGCTAAACGAGGCCTTATTTTTTAGATACTAAAGGACGATATATGTTTCTTCATAATAAGGGAGAAAAATGCTAACAATGATAAAAGTTTACGTTGTAAAGTTTGAAACGTTAGTATAAGTTAAGTAAAAAAAATATATTGGATTAGTTTGATTTAACATGATTACTATTTTGGTTATAACGAAATAACGTAACACAGAATTCTGAACAACGATATATCGTTGTTGATGATATCGCCGAGAAATACCAACAACGATTGTAGTTGCGAAAGATTATATCATTGAAATTTGCTGTGGATTTTTTATTGCTATTATTTAATAATTGTATAGCAGTTAAGCGGTTAATTACACATGTTTATAAACATATTTTTCAGTACTATATTAGGGGGACCAGAAAGAAATCGCGCATTTTATAAACAATACAGAAATTTATTTATTATGTTTTTGAAGAAAACTTGACTGCTTGGGAATAACAATATGGCATCAATTTTCTCTTCAAGTGTGCTTTATAGATATGAAAATGTAATGATCGGATGGAGCTATGGAGTCGGGAGTAATTCTTGCTCTGTGAGGACGTTCATGGTCATGAAGAATTTCGATTTTCCATTCTATTCGATTTGCTGATGCGCTTTAAATAATAAATAGTAATAATTGTGCGATAATTACATAATGGTCAAACATGGATCTGATTCTAGCAGTGATTTCAACATGGCCACTATCGAAATTGAAGGGTAGTCCTGATTTATAAGCATCCTTTTAATTTCTATAGCTTGATTAAATATTTAAAACAAAAATTAGCATCTACTATCGATAGCACTTGTCTAAAAAAAAGTTGGGTTCCCCTTATATATGCATTTTTATAGGTGCGCGAAAACGCGTGAACGGATTATAGACGAAGTTTAGGATGACGCAAAAATGCGTCATCAATTTTTGATTATCTTTTTTTTTAATTATGATTATTTAGCCGTTCACATCAACATTAAGAGGTATAATGAAATCGGTCCGTTTATTGGTCGCACGCCGTTGCCCCCTCCCCGCCGGCAGCTGCGCAGTAAAGAGCCGATTTCCGTCCGCTTCACATTATCATCTGCCGTATAATTAGACCATGGCCCGACTACTGAATATCATTGGGGCGCTTTCGTTCAATGAGGATATTTAATTCGCCGTGATTATACCTATACACACACACACGCACGCTTTAATTTCGATGTAAATTTCTTGGGCTAATAACATATTATTTGTTGTAGGTAGGGGGTAGGGCTGCAGCCGGGGACGCCGCAATTTGGCCGCGGCGCTTTCACGTCCATAAATTACACATTATTGATGAAGACATTAAGAGCGTTCTCGGTCTCTCAATTAAAACCGCGGTTTTGGGCCGGTTTTGGCCTCGCTGTTGCCCTCGCCGTGAATACGCCGTCGCGATGCATAATCTCGCCGAGGTAATCACTGGTTTTATGGTTGTTCGGGTCGCTTTGTAAGTGGCGGGATCACCGAGCACTGCGCATCAAATATTTATGTATAATGTGATGGCTGTAAAAACGAAAATCCCTATACTTTTTTTCACTGAAAGCTCTGCACGTCGAAAAGTATTGCTTTCGAGATGAAAATGTAAAAAAAATCAACTCTTAATGGTACTGCATAATCGTTTAACGCTAGGGCCACACCCTCTGGCCCATATTCAATATCATCATATATACAAAAAACGTATCTTGACATTAGTAGACTATATTAACCCATTCATCACGGCGGCTTGAAAACAACCGCATCATCTCTGAGACCCCAAGCATTTCAAGTCAAGATATTGATGAAATCTTCATCTTTATTAATTATAAAATATGATAATTTAGGAATACTACATAATTAATATATGATATAAGAATAAGTCTAACGACAGATTTCTGCAGTAATTTAAAAAAGAAAATCAATGAAAATTAAATACTGGATGAAATCAAGGTAAATGATTTTGTTATTCAGCTGATTTTGCAGCTTATTTTATCAAGTACCGACGGTCTTTTCAAGTAAGGTTTAATGAATATGAACAAATATTTTTTAACCCATCCATTACGGGGACTCGAAAACAACCGCGTCGTCCGAAGGGGGTATCTCCAATACCTTAAACATTTCAAGTCAAGATCCTAAACTTTTTTTAAAAAATGGATTTTTTTACTAATTAATATAACAAAAATGAAAACGCTTTCGACGATGTCTCGTCGCATTGATCTCGTCGCATTGCTCTTGCAGCACTTGTCACTCGCACTCGTCACATCGCACCAGATGCGAGCGTGAAAAAACATCGCGCACATGGCAACAGCAGCGAATATTGTTCTTTTTATTTTTTTTGTAATTGCAGATAATGAAGGAAAATGATTATTTATAATATTTATTCTAAGGACGTTTTTAGACAAATACAAAAAGTTTGTGACATGTAGGATTTATATTAAAGGAGTTATTCTGGAAAAACTTGAGGTCGACGGTTGAAAAGTTTTAAAGGTTTATTAAGCATGGCGATTTTTTACTTGTGGAAATAATGAAAATGTGGAAATAAAATTTGGTCAAAAGTAATATCAGCAAGAGCCTTAGTCTCTATATTCGTCAGACATCCTTATTCACATCCCCTGTAACTTCTTCCTAATCTCTTATTAAAAATATAAACTTTAATAGTTTAATAGTAAAAATGATTTGCTTTTTACGATAAGTTTTTTAATCACGGGTTGAATAAATCCGATTGTCACAAGTTATTTTTGTTATTTTATTGCATTTGGTTCTGACGTATCTTGACATTGGAAGCCATATTTGATTGATACTTTCTCTGATACTTTTTCTTATTTTCGAAGATGAAATATGCCATGAAAAGCCAATATTTTGCTAACTCAGAAGATAAATACACAATTATATATCATTATCATTATTTGCCAGTCACAAAGCTCTCACTCGCTGAGGGCATGGACCTTACCAAACTCTCCATGGTAGTTGAAGCCAAAGGAACCTGAGTCTCACACGTGACGTGAGGGCTCCCCTTTCGTGTCCATACCGCGGGGACCCGAGCCGTCTTGGTATGCGGTTTTTCGTAAAAAATTTCCCTCTCTTGGCCATTGCTGGGATTGGACATACATCTTCTACCATGTTGGTATCGGATTTTACCCTCTCGACTGTGTCCAGGCAAGTAGGAGGGGATTTTGCCTCGGTATTCGTTTGTTCTCTTCTCTAAGGCGTTATCTGCTTTCAACGAATATATAAGGAGTTAAATGCCATACAGAAAATTACTTTCTAAAAGGGCGTAGGTGTATTATTTATCTGAAAATGAATATTTATGAATCTTCCAATCATAAATATTCATTTTTTAGCTAAATTTAATGAAAATATTTTTTTAAAATATATTTTTCAATGGAAAGATCACGTGTTGGCCATATAAAATGATGCTTTATTGCACTTTGATAATGCATGCAATTTTTGGCTGAATTAAATGCAACGCCTCGCGAAAATTTCGGGTTTGTTGCCCGACCGCACCTTTTGCACGTCATAATTTACAGTGAAGTTTAAAACAAACTATCAATTATGCGCGTTAAATCTTTGCCAATTTGCATGATATACGTTTAGAAAAAATAAACTGCCGCTTTTCATATGCATTTATTATTATTTGCATACGCAATGTATGAACTGTGATGAAAATTGGCGTGAAAAAAAAATGAAAGACGTTTATTTTCTCGGTAATTTCGCCTCAATTTGCCCCGGATAGAGGCCCGACCCGGAGCCGCATTTGCACCGCTCAATATTCTAATCTGTTAATCAGTGAAGGCGAACATTTTTGCAGTGGGAGAGGGCGTGTACCGGGCTGGCTGGCTGCTCCCAGAACCCGTCAAACTGCTCTCTTGTATAGTTCGACGGCTTAATCAACTGGTACAAGGGCCCAATACGCTCATCACGCAACCGTCCCGTTTCGCAATAAAACTTTGTTAACATCCAGGCCTTCCCCGCGGCACGGGCTATATATTTAAAATGATTTCGGATTTGAAATGAACGAGGGTCTGACGAAAAGTTTGGCGTCGATGTGTATCGCAGCACGAATCCAATGATGCAGTGCAGTATAACTGGGCCAACTCTATCGTGGCGATTGCGAAAACTAAGTTTGAGAACCGTTAAATCTGTCTACAGTACTTCTCAATTAAATCGTATTATTTCTAGATATGATCTAATTAAAAATAACATATTAACATGTAAGGAATTCATTTAAATGCAAAAAATACAGAGAGCGTCAATAAATTTCGCGAGTTTTCCTTAATATTATTTTTTCATTTTATGACTTAATTATCGTGATGAAAAATATTTTCACTATATTCTTGACTTTACTTTCTTTCATGAAATTCAAAAATGTATAACACAGGTTTATACAGCACGGTTGATTATTAGTGTCATTTTTTGTACAGCACGATTTGAAAATCAGTAAGAAAAATACTTCGCCTACTTGCTCATTAATAATAGAAATGATGGTAAAGGGCTCCTATTATTTGGACATCTGCAATGATAAAAAACATACTAAAAAGGAAAACTAAACAATCATCATCTGATGATTAACAATCACAATTTTCCTGCTGGTAGAGGATGGTTTGAAAATTTTAAAAATCAATTCTCCCTACATAATATAAATTACTACATAATATGTTATTTAAGTATATTATCTCGATTGTTTAACAAAAATATTAACAAACTTCAACACGAATTTGTATTACAGGACGTGTTTATGGAACAATATGACCGTGCTATACGAGGCCAAGGCGTATTCAATTGTTTTTAAATAGCATTAACACGCGAAATTTATTGACGTTGACTGTATCTCAGTTAGATAGAGTGAAAATTTAAATTTATATAAATATTTTGAAGCTTTTTTATTATTTTCTTCATAAAATAATAGTGAAAACTATTGAATGTTAGAAAAAAATAATGAAACGATGCTTTCATTAAAAATCTGCAAAATCGTTATAGGTCCAAATTAAGAGTAAAGTATATATTATTTTAACACGTTGGTGGACTCGAAAACGCGTCCTCGCGGGCCAACGAAGTACGGGGGACGCGTTTTCGAGTCCTTGTTGGCGCTGATGTTTACCGAGTGTTATTACACTACACGAATACGTAGACCAAATTTTGAACTATTATTTTTTTTACATAGAGATAACCTTTCTGAACACAACAAAAAAATGATTGACGTAACTTAAATGGTATCAGAGTTACATCGATTTAACTGAAATACTTAACTTTTGCTATTTTTTTCGCGAAATCGCCCGGCCCAACGCAAAACTCGGCGCGGAACCTAGCGGACCGGAATGTGTTAAGGGCAAACTACGGCCCGCGGGCCACGTATAAAAATGGCCCTCGGGCCACAAAACCTAAGCTAACTTAACACTGTATATTAACGCAGCAAGAAAAATATGTTTATTTATGGCGAAATTGATATTTTATTTCACAGATTATGAATATGTATTTAATTTTTATATTATTTTAACATATTTCATAAATTTAGTTAGTGTTTATTTAGAAATAAACAAATCCGTGTACAAAAATTACTCATGATTAAAATTTTCTGAGAAAATCATAACTTTCAATAAGCATTTTATTACAAAATCAGTCAATAGAGATTCAGAATGATGAAATTTATTCACGATATTTTTTAAATCATTCAATGTTTATTTTTTCTTCACAAATTTAACACTTGTCAGTAATAATTACAGTTTCGAATATATTGAGTATATGTACCATATATTCAAGTGCTAAAGGGTTAAGTAACAATCGTCAGATGCTTAATGACCCCTATGTTTCATTTTACTGAAATATTTAATGACAGTTTTTTATTTTTTCATTGGAATATAAATTAGTCTTAATTACAGCGTCGCATGTTTCATGTACAAAAGCTCATCAACTACTTTTAAATTAAATATATAAATATATAAATCACAAATCAGATCATTTAAAATATTTTTCTACTCAGATCGCCGGCACTTAACCCGTTTAACGCGACCGATCGACAAGCAGAACGCATCTACACCTCGCAGAGCATCGGCGTAAAAAAAATGGCGACATATCCAAGTGCGCCGAATCATTTAACAGTTAACCACCGAAACAGCGGCAAAAAGAGGTCCCTCGTCCGGTTGCCGTGCGATGGCACCGTATAAGTCACATTTGTCAAACCGTCGCGGATCACATGCGGCGACAGTTTGAGATGCGGTGGGGGCCGCTATCGCGGCCGTAGCATCTAGCCCGTTGCCACAATGAGGCGGAACTTGTTGGCCAATGTTGAACACGTAATTGTACCACATTATAATTTAGTAAGCAATCACGTATTTCATTTTGGGAGCGTTTATTATTTACATAGACTGCTCACGCTCCTACTCCTCGGAACAGAGTTATTACGACAAAAATTACGAGTGCCACGTGCGTCTAAGTACACGTGTATATACGTAGCCGCGGATGGAAATCCCACAAGAGACAGGAAAGGTTCTATTCCCAGCCCAACACGAAAAGTGCATCAAAAAGCTTTCTGGCCGCCGAGTGCCAGCGGAGGCTTTTATCCGACAACCTTCAAGGGCCTACTTTCAAAACTTTGGAACATGACATCCTCATAATACAACGGCCGGAATATTTTACAGAAATACGTATTTCTTCATTTTTTTTATTTTCGTCGAAAAACATTAAATATTACGCCTAAAAATAAAGTACATTAAAAATAAAATTCACCGACATTTCTTTCGTTAAAATTATTTTAATATTTAATAGAAATTGTGTTAATTTAATCCACAGTTTTCAAACCATCCTGATTTTTTATTAATACAGATAGATACTGGACCATAATAATCCAGTTTTGTTAACTAATGTTTGATTAAACTTCTTTCGATTGACCTCAATTTCATCGGCTATTAATTTTTTTATTAATAATTTATGTAGATGTGAGATTGAAAGATAATTCTAATACGTTTTCAATTATCTCCCACCTAAAACGTATTTAAAATAAACATAATAAATTAATCACTTATTCACAACTATTCGAAAAAGTTATAGTTTTTTATCAAATAAATTTAATATACCAATGCTGGAAAGCAATCTTGAAAATAAAACTTTACTGAAGTATCAAAGAACTATTTAAGAAGCTAATAATTATTATATTTAAAAAAGTTGAACCGTAGTTTAGATCTTTTTACAAAATTTAAGGTGCATTTAGTGTGAAAAAACTAAAAATTCGACCATGGTATCTTGTTGTAAACAGAAAAAATGGTGTATTTAAAAAGCTCATAATTAAATCAAAGAATTTCATATTTAATTTTACTGAAATAGAAAAAAAAACTAGGGGTTACAGAGATAGAGATACAGCAACATTATTTTTCAGCGTCGTTATATTAAAAAAAAAAAAATAGAGAGAATATTGCAGATTTAAGTACCTGAAATATGTTTAAAAAATAAATCAGGATATATTAGAAAAGCTCATAATTAAATCTGATATTGCCATATTTAATTTTACCAAAATATAAATAAAAACCAGAGCTTTTTGTGTAAAATAATCGGTTTGATTTGAACAGTCACGATCAAACATTTTTTTTAAATATAGAAAAAGCATATTTCTGTAGATTAGAATCTATTAAAAATTCGATATTATATTGTATTTAAATAATAACATTAACAGGCAATAATGGGTGAATTTCATATAAAAAAAACTGTTTAACTAACGGATCAGATTAAATAATAATATTTAAAGTCATATGCCAATAAATCAGCATTAAAATTAAGCGAAATCCTTGAACAAATAAACAAACGTGCAAAATCCATAAATAAAAACATATTATGATGTAAATTATATTTTTTTAAACATATACAGGATGATTTGATAATTTAATCGTATGATAAACCGCGTTTACATTGTGCGTGAGCCTAATCAGCGGCTTCGTAATGAAATTCATGGGGCCCGCTTTCGCATTTTCCAATACACAATTTTGGCCGATCGGATATTTGCATAAATTTATCGAACACTTACGCTTAATTCCGGCCAATCGATCGGCTTACCTGTAACAGAAAAACATAATATATAATATGCGATTATTTATTTGCGGAAAATGTATGGGGAACGGAATTATCGTAGGGGGCAGGTGTGACGTGTCGCACGGGGTCGGTCAGCTGTGACATCGGATGCCTCGTCGCCATTATGCTCGAAGGAATTTTAATATAATACGTATAAAATTTATATAAAAAATATATTGAATAAAACCGCAAAGACTTATATTTTGTATATTATAAATAATGACATAATTATTTTGTATTAGTTCTCGTGTAATTCGCATGTAACTCGTATCAACGCATCGTGTACCGTTTCCGGTCATTACATTTGTTTTATTCATATATTGATACGAATTGTCGACTCGATGGCCATCAAATGTCAGAACAATTTGTTCTCATGTGGGTAATTTAACGTCCTAACACCTTTTATTTATATTATAATATATATTTTTTTTTTATTAAATTGTGGTCGTTGAATGCAGACGGAGGGGTTCCTTGGAGAGTTTTCTTCTCTCAGGCATAATTCCAGCGCACCAGCTATTTATTCCATCGTGATTTCCACCGAGATTTGCGTGCGTGCGCTTAATTAGAACATGAGAAATGGTTGCAGGAGTAAATTGCTATTTTTTTCTTTTTTTTTTTAACATGCTTTCATTTTTCCCCGTCGAAAATCCAAAGCAACCCCCCTTTTTGTTTTTCTCTCGGTTCGATCGCTCGTGATTATGTGTGTCGTGAATAAATAAAATAAAAATATGTATAAGAAAGGCAACATGGTATATAAAAAAAATATATTGCGTGACACCCGAATGTATACGCGGGCGTGATCGTGTATAATGTTTTCATTTATTATTTTTGGATACGGAGCGCGGTGCGTAATGGGTTAAAGCCGCGCGTTCTCTACGGAAAATTAGGAATTTGTCGCATATTCGTGATTTATGGCCATCATCGTAACATTTGCGGGGACATCTATTTAAAAGCTCGAGTCCATCTCTATCTAGGAAAATGTATATCCTTTTAAATTTATAATATTATACAAAATAAATAAATATATGTGATTTAACTAATATTTATCATAAGCTATAGTCTAAAAAGAAGTCATGTTAATTTCAAGAATCCTTTTCTTGATAGGATTCCAATTTTTTTCTGTCATATCAGCAAACAATTGCTTTAATTATCTAGTGATACTGAATATATCACTATCATTAACACTCAAGGACCCGGTCCCGCGTTAGTGCGGAAATTTTCGTAAACGTAAACACCCGCTCCCGCACTAACGCGGGTTCACACGAAATGTGTTATCTAATGCGCTACAAAAGGCTTTCTTTTAAAGTTTTAGGACTGGACACACTTTCCTTCATTGCTCTGCATGCCCTTTGTAAAATATATGACATATGTATTTAGTTATGGGTAAAAACTGTCCTTGAAATAATAGACTCTTTGGATCAAAAACTTTCTTGTTTTTTGAAAAGGTTTTTGTTTATCCATTCAACAAAATAACTTTTTTGGAATATTTATGTGGCACAACCCGTCACATCCTTTATTACAAAGATAAAATTACCTACATACTACATAAAATTATCTATTTGTTATTTATCGTCTAAAATACAATAAATCATCATTTTCACAGCTCGAAAATTGTATTTCTTATCTAAATATTCTAATAATATAATATAAGTATACTATAAATTTGAAAACAGCGGGTGCTTGAGTGTATATAAGCTTTTTTCCAACAAAAAATCATCAAATGTATTTAAAATATATTTGAATGATCTACAAAAAAATTATTAGGTCATCAAATCAGCAAAAAAACACAAACAAATAAATTGACAAACAATTTTTTTGCACAGGAAATAAGGTTAAAAAACAAACAGTGGCCAATCGACGATAGATTCTATTGCTTAAAATCAATTCAAATTTTATTTAAATATTAACATGAAATACATAAACTATATTGCTAAGAAGAATTACATACGGCGTCAATAAATTTCGCGAATTTTCTATTCCCGAGTTTTCATATGACCGTTATTTTTATTAGTTATATTTATAATCATAATTTATACAGTAGATTGAATTATATTAAACTATTGTTTATATTTAAATTAACTTGATGGTTTTATTTTATCAATGGCAGAAAAGAGATTAACCTAGTAAACCTACATTAATTAATGTTTAGCAGATAATTAATAAATACGCTCAATACTTTTTCTATTGTAGATATATCCTAAGAAAAACCGTTTAAAAAATATTTATATAAAAAATCGTGGTATAGAAAATTGTGTAATAAAAGTAATACTAACGAAAAGTCTAATGTGTATTTGTTATTTAATTTCATAGTATTCCTTTGAATTTCAAAGCTCGTTCTAGGTTTCGATCATAACTTATAAAATGGCGATCCATACTCATTACAAATTGCAGGTCTTTATGAATTAAAGCAGCTGTTAATGTGCCATGTGCGTAATGTTTTTTTCGCTCGCATCCGGTACCATGTAACGAGTGCGAGTGAAACATGCGAGTGAAACATGCAAGTGACATGTGCTGCGAGAGCTTAGTCTGCGGCGAGACATCGCTGGGTGCGTTGTCATGTAAGCGTTATATTAATTAGTTAAAATATCAACAAATTATGAAGTAAATCATGAATAATTATTTTAATTCTTAGAATAACCCATTTAAAAAATTGTCTAGATGAATATTGATGAAGAATTCATAAATATCTTGACTTAAAATACTTGGGGTATTTGAGATACCATTTCAGATGACGGGGTGGTTTTCTAGGCGTCGTGACGGATTTTCTGTGATCCGGAAAAGACATTTTCTGTGTTGCATCGACTCAAAAATTATATTTCTTTCATTTTTTAAAAGAACATATTATTTTAAAAGAAGCTCATAAGTATTGTATTTGATATTCTTAAATTTTCTGAATCTATTTTTTATAATTTTTCTTATTCTACGATTTTTTAATATATATTAATTATTTAGAATCTTTTACATAGATAAAGATAGGCGTAAAATAAAATAATATCATTTCATTGTGACTAGCTGTATATTATAAGAGATCCAAAGCTCACGTATGCGAGATTTGCCGTCGTCGGGATCTCCTACGCGTCGACAATTATCGGAATTCCCCCTGCATTGTATACAGATTACGCCGGTTGCATCGATCCGTATGCAAATGTCCGGTTTATTTATAAACGGCAGCCGGCGGTACAGTTAAACGATCGAAAACAAATCCACAATGGCAACGACATCACCCCACCAACAGCTGAATACGTAATCGCCGCGAATTAGGAATTCCGAAGAGCAACGCAAATACCTGCCTGCATTCGCTGACTCAATAGCGCAACAGTATCTCCACACACCCCGAGCATAAAATCACCATACGGACGTGAGCCAGAATTCCGCTCAACCACCTCATCTAAAGTGGCTCGGCCAAAGGTATCGGCTGGATTCGATGCAAGACAAATCCGAGTGTGCGCATGCGCGATTTATCACTGTTGTAGCTGCGCATGGAGCTACGCCTGCCCTTGATACAAAAGTGGAACCCTAAACTATCGTTTTTCTATTCATCGTTCCTTTTCAACAGTCCCAATCGAATAAAAATATTCGGCATAAGTAACACATCCCGCTATCATCGTTAGTTATCTTAAGAATCCCTAAAAAGTATACGTATATATGTTTTTTGTGAGCAAAAAGGCTAGTTTTCATACTCATATATTTATCTTTAGGTTAAATTTCGAAAATAATTTAATTAGGGTTTTTAAAAAAAATCCCTCATTGCTAATGATCTTCTCATATCAAGCTAATAGAAAATCACTACCTTAATCCTTTCCAATATGACCATTTTTCTTCGAAACTACGAGATATTCTCATTCATTTTAATTGACAAAGTTATAAAAAAGATATTCATTGGGAAAATGAAAAAGAAGCATCTATAGGGTTTGATCTGGTATCCTATTCAATAAAAGACAATTTTTTTAGAGCCCATTGAGTGAAAAGGGTTATATTATCTAGGCAAGATTAAATTAATATATATAATTTTCAAGCAAAATAAATATATATTTTATAATTAGAAAAAAAAAATAGGAGAAACAATTATATACAATCAGCGACTTTGAATTTCGCGAGTTTCGAATATTCTATACCCGCATACATTTTTTCATAATAAATTTAATAGTAGATCGAACAACCCGAAATATTATATTCAACATATAAAAATGTTTTGAAATCTAACAATTATTATAATTCAGGGGATCTCTAGAACCATAGATAAAAAGCTTCTCGACCTCCATACTAGAACGTAAGCACAAATTTAATAGAAAATTGTCATAAAATAAACGAAAGCGGTATAATTTTAAATATATCAAAGATAAGCCATGAGTCTTAATAAGAATAATTGTATAGATACATTAAATTTTTAAAGGACTAAATATTTCTCTTTAAAAAGATGGGCACAAGCGTTTCTGGTGAAAATTTTACATTTTCTCAGTAAAAAGGAGAAGACAAGAGCTGGAATAAGATATTCTTAGATAAAAACGTAAAGCAGTGTCAGATCTTTAGACTTATGAATCGAGTAAGGATTGGAGAAGAATCGTCTTAAGAAAAAGCGATTTTTTTTATTTAACACGATGATGAAACAGCGGTTTTATGTATGTACTTATTGTAATTTTAATTTTAGAAGGCTTTCAACTCGCCAATTAACTAGAAAACCATTTCCTCAAGAACCACAACATAGAACGGGCTGTAAAGTTTCAAAGTGATCTTAATGATTGTAAAACACGGCATCAAGGTTCGTATAAGGAACTAACGAATGAGGTATTACTACACTTAATAACCAAATAAATAAGTAGTTAACCTCGAAATTAATCTCGAAGCCAATCAAATCTTTTTATAATATTTCTATTAATTAAGTATCAAAAATGTATATGTAATCTATTATATTATTTTAATTAAAAATTATTTCATAAGGTTTTTTACACGATTTAAAAATAACACGGTCCACCAAAAAGAATGAACACTATCATTTTATCGCACACCAACAGCTGCTTTAATTCTCGAGCTCTCAATGGCTCTTGATTTGCTGAGAGTATGGTACAGTATTTTCCTACTTATGCTCCCAGGCTAGAACGAGCTTTAAAATTCAAGAGGAACAAGAAGAACAGTCATAACAAACAAAAAGCTTCTTTAGATTCTAACATATTAGACGCGTCGTTAGTATTATTATTTTTTTTAAATTAAAATACGTACAAATAACATTTTGTATAATTAATTTATTGGCTTTTCATTATTGCCCTTTTTACACGATTTCCGCACTTTTGAATTAATTGTTTATGTTGTTTATGTGCCGAAGGGGGTATATTGGGTACCTCAAGTTTTAAATTTTTCTCGAATAACTGTTTTAATATAAATCATAAACATTTCAGAAACTTTAATAATTGTCTAAAAAAGTATAAAAAATAAATATTATAAATAATCATTGTATTTTATTGTCGGCAATTGCGAAAAAAAAAATCAAAACAAAAGTATTCGCGGCTGTGCTTGCTCGCACCCGGTACGATGTGACGAGTATGAGTAAAACGTGCGAATGACACGTACTGTGAGAGCTCAGTCTGCGGTGAGACGTTTCCGGGAGCGTTGTCATTTACGCCTCATGTTTATTATTTAAAAAATCAAAATATCGATCAAATTATAGAGCATAACATGAAAAACTATCAATTTTTTAAACTGACAATTTTTAAAACTGACAATTTTTGAAACTGACAATTTTTTAAAAAAAATGTCTTGATGGATATTGAGAAAAAATAAATTTCACTATGCCTTTTAAATCACTTTTGTTTTTTGTCAAGCATTTACAAGAAAAAAGAAAGATAACAATTTAACCTGGTAATAATGACAATAATAATGTAATTTAATTTTTGGAAAGTGTTATTGAGCTACTAATAAACCAAAGCCTGATTAAGATTGATGAATAACAAGTAACAGAAAAAATAAGATGTTAAAAAACTAGATTAACTTGAAGAACCAACCAAAAAATTGAGTTTTGACCCCATCGGCACGACCTATCCGACCTCTATTGTCTGCAATTGCGAAGAAATAAATAACAACGATACTCGCTGCTGTTACCACGCGCATGTTGTTTTTTCTCGCTCGCATCCGATACGGTCGGCCTGCGGTGAGACATCGCCGAGTGCTCGTGTCATTTACGCGTCATATTGATTAGTTAAAAATTCGAAATATCGACCAAATAATAAAGCATAATTCGAATAACTTTTTTTATTCTTAGAATAAGCCGTTTTAAAAATATGTATCGACTTAGGTAGCTTGGGGTATCTGAGAGACCCCCTTTGGGTGACGCAATTGTTTTCGAGCCATCGTGACGGATGGGAACACGATAGACATGTTCCATCTATTATCGAAATCTGCTGATCCCGTTGGAATTTTAAAGCTCTTTGGGATCATAAGTCAAAAAATGCTGCTTCGTACTCTTAAGCCCTCTTGAATCAACCCAGCCGTGACAGCGGGGTATATTGAGTACCCCAAGTGTGTAATTTTTTTCGGATAATTCTTTTAATATAAATCCTACATGTCACAAACTTTCTGTATTCGTCTATAAAAGTCTTTACCCCATCGGCACGGCTAGGTTTTGAAAAAAGTCGAGTGGAGTGAAGGCCGATATTCCGGCCTATTGTTTATATAATTGGTTATTACTGCGTCGTATTGAAGTGTTAAACGACGGCGTCGTCGCTAATGAATTCGCGCGCATTCCCCGAAAGACAGAGCTTTCGGTCCTCGCAGAGCACCGGGTCTGATTTAGTGCCCGGCACCTCGTGCTCGCGGCACGCAGGTGTCACGTGCGGCATGTGACCAATTTACATATCATTGTGAGTCGATATCGGGATTGGCTCGTCGCAAATGTGGCGCTCGGGACAACTGAATGCGACTTTGTCCCGCCAACTTTGTTGGAGCGAGTCGCCTTCCCCGCATATGTGTCTACCTGCGGTGACAAACTCGGGGGGCAACTGGGTCAGGCGATAATTGTCCACGTGCCGTCGGTTACTTGTTGAGTCCTCGTCGCTATGCCGCATATCGGGGCCAAAATTTTAAATCGCCCCCGTCGATAAAGTTAGTGATCTCCGCGTGTGCACGTGATGTTTCTTTGTCTGAATTTTCGGTATACAAACGACACGGGAAACGTGTTCGCCAGAATTGCATTCCATTGTCTGGATGCCGAGTAGAAGAATGAGATCCGGTGGTATCCCGTTGTTAGAGGGATCTCGACTGCGCTGCCCGCGGTATATGGTATCGGAATTTTTGCAGGAAATACCGAACGAAACGGTTCGCAATCTAAATAATATAGAGGAAAATAATCGTCCATGTGTTTTTGTGTGTTATTCTGCTTCTTATGAATCTGAAGCGTATCTGAACCGCCAAAACGAGATTGCAAAAGAAATAAAAATGAGGCTGTTAGCTGATAACCAAAGATTCCACGACAGTAATCACCTGCTGTGTTCTTAGACTCGTAGACGCCATGATAGGATCGGTATGGGGTTGTATAATGGCGGTATAATACTGTCTTTTAAATGGGATTTATAAAATTAAAATTAATATGTAACAGGGATTAGTCTCAGCCAGTCTCAGAGACTGGAATAGGGCATCGAAAATACAAAATTGTTGTATTCATTCGAGGAATAGATTTAAAAAAAACGATAATCTTCAGTTACCTCCAGATACAATACTCAGAATAAGATTGAATTATAACTTAATATAGTAAAATTCTAATATTAATTTTAAATAATTGGAATTTTAACCATTATATTCAATTTAACATCTAACGTCATCAGTTCTAGACTTATTTTTCAACTCATCATCTGAGCAAATGCGAATTTTGAAGGTTTTGTTTTTCATTTAATAATATGTAAATATATCTAAGTGTCAGTTTGTATAGCTTTTTGTATTTTATTTATGTATTTAAAGTATTACTTCACTTTATGGCTTTAAAAATAACATTGCTTGCTTTCTTTGAAGATTTATTTGTGTAAATATTTTATTTTTTATTTAAATTTCATCACTAATCTGGCCAAAAGCTAGAGTTTTTAAAATGTTTCTCATCCGTCACGGCGGCTCGAAAACAACCGCGTCATCCGAAGGGGGTCTCTCAAATACCCCTAGCATTTCAAGTGAAAATATTGACTAATTCTTCATCAATATAATGATTTTTTTAAAACGGTTATTTTAATTCATGTTATGCTTTATTATTTAGTCCAGTGGTTCTTAATCTTGGTTTTATTGAACCCCAGGGGTTCGGTGGAGGTCAAAACACACACCCGACTTATTGTAAGATATTATGAAAAATGATACGAAGTATGATATAAGGGTTCGGTGAACGCGCATATGAAACTGGTGGGGTTCAGTATCTCCAACAAGGTTAAGAACCACTGATTTAGTCTATATTTCGGATTTTTTAACTAATCAATATGACGCGTAAATGTCACACGCACTCGGCGATGTCTCGCCGCAAACTAATCGTACCGGATGCGAACGAGAAAAAACATCGCGCGCGTGGTAACAGCAGCGGATATTGTCAAATTGTTATGTTATTGAAAAATCAAAAACATAGGGTTCTCAATTGACTCCATCGGCACGGATAGGTTGAATACATTTTTTTGGTTAGTTCTTCCAATAGTTAGTATCCCAAAAATTTTAAATCAAGATATTGATGAAGTCTTCGTCAATATCTTGACATATTCAAAAAAATGGATAAAAATAGTTATTCGTGATATGGATTTTTTAACTAATCAAATGACATGTAAATGCCAACGCTTTCGGCGATATCTCGCCGCAGACTGAGCTCTCGCAGCACGTTTCACTCGCACTCGGCACATCGTATCGTATGCAAGTGAAAAAAAACATCGCGCGCGTGGTTACAGCAGCGAATATTGTTGTTATTATTTTTTTCGCAATTACAGACAAAAGAGGACAATGATTATTTATTCGCGAATAATCATAAACGTAGGGTTCTCAATTTACTCCATCGGCACGGATAGGTTGAATACATTTTTTTGGTTAGTTTTTCAAGTTAATCTAGTTTTCTTATTTTTTCCGTTACTTGTTCTTCAGCAATGTCAATCAGGCGTTGGTTTATTAGTAGCTCAACAAGATTTTCCAAAAATGAAATTACGCTTTTATTGTCAACTACGAGGTTAAACTGTTAATCTTTCTCCTTTCATGAAAATGCTTTGACAATCAAATTATTTAAAAGGTAATTTTCTGCAATTTATAAATAATTCTGACGTATAAATAATCGAGTTCAGAGGCACTAAAATATTAATAATACCTAATCTGTCTATCGGTACGTGATTTGCAAGTATTTATTGAGTAATTAATATTTTTATAATATAATTAACTAATTAATTAACATCGTTATTTCAGTTAACATGTTCGCTTCCCCGGCTGCGGTAAATGTGTTAATCTGGCCGGTATCCGTGTACAAAATAAAGAGACCAGTTTGTGCCGAGACATAAACGGGCTAATATACACCTAGTCACTGTATCATCACGCTTTTAGCTTCATGTTGTATCCCCCGTATCGCGGTATGCAATCGCAATATTATTAAAACGAACGCGAAAAAAAAATACGCGAGTACGCGATTCGCCTACCGAGCGATTCGTTAATCGTCGGTTAGCCGGATCGCCGACACGAATACTGATTGCGAATACTATTACTTATTTGCGAGAGGCGGAATTAAGAAATCATCAGCCGAGTATCGGGGTGTTCGATCGCATTAAGCCATTACAGCGGCCGGGTCAAAAACACAAGGGCTAATGATAATCGTTTCGGCGGCCCTCGGATCTGCCAAAGTCCGCGAAACTATGATAAGCCGCTGTATAACACAAGATGGTACCGTTGCCGAAAGTTGGCGTTTAATTATGCCGACGCCCTTATCTGCGCGACCCCCAAATATATTCGGCAATTCGCCCGCTGACAATTATTTTGCGATATTTCAGTAACAAATTGCGTACGAGCGCGCACTCGGATTAAAGGTCATTTTCATTTAGTGCCCTGCGTCAATTTAGTTCCACTCACCTTATTCCGCTTCATAAAATTTTCATTTGGCCCACAAAAAAAAACGACCCTTACGTTCTAATTAATTCCCACAAGAAATTGTTTTCTAAATTCATACGTTTTAGTACGTCGGAAAAGGTGGAAGCTTTTCTTTTTGCGAAATATACGGTTGAATTTTTTCAAATATTCCCGAGTATGTGACACACGAGGTAATGAATTGCTCGGCACTTTTGTTCTACGGCCAAATAGACTAATTTGACTATCTTAAGTACTGTAGAGCAATAAAAATAAAATATGTGTATGATAGTGTATTATATCTACCATAGTTCATATGTATAATTAACGTACATAATAAATTTTAACACAAAATTAAAAAATATATATCAGATTCATTTCTTTTCAAGGATATAAATAATTAATCACCAACAATTTATTATCATGGCACTTGCTTATTTTATTTTATACCCGTTTCAGAGCTTTTCTTGATCTGTGTTATGTTAAAATGTTATGTAAAATTATTTAAAATCTTGAATAAATTATAGTAATTTTACAATTTCCATTTTTAAAAGTGTTATTTTAAAACCGTGTAAATAGAGATACGTATACATTTATTAATCCCATCAAATATAAAATTATACAATAAATTTAGACAATCTTTCATTGCATGCTTATTTTACTTTGCCTAAAAAAATTGTAGGCGAATTTTAAATTTGTCTTAATGTGAAAAATGTTTAAATGATGATTTTTAAAGCAATTTTTATTACAAAATCGCAAAAACCAATTTTACTTATAATAAAATTATTATGTGATTACATTTTTTATAAAATACTTCAATAGTTTAACACAATATTCTAATAACCAATACATTTGCTATGTAAATGAAACATTTGTTTCAAATTATTGTCTCTTGATGAGCAGCTAAGATGAACAAGATTGTAGCCTTATCGAAAATCTTATGGAAAATGCGTTGTAATATGAGATGTAAATTAAGTTATTTACTGAAAAATTTTTAATAACATTTTTTCATTCTATTTTATTAGAAACTATATAAGAGTAAAACTTTGTTATTTTAAATCCGTATAAAGAGAGAATGATATGCATTTAATAATTCAAAAAAAAAATCTGAATGACTTACTAGTCATTTTCATAATCTAAATATGGAAATAAATAATTTTATTAGAAAAATTTGACAAACATAGAATTTTCACAGCTTGATTATAAATAACAACAAGTAAAGAATTTATTTTATTATCATAATCTTATTTCAATGTAAAAAAATATGCAAAAAATGATTAAAAATAGCTATTCTATAACAAAAATTAATAAAAAACCTAATTATATTTATGATTGATATTTCAAGTGATATTAAAAAAATAAATACAATATTCTAATCAGAGATAGATGATGAATTTTTAAGGCCTGATGCTAATTACATTTCAAACGCCCCTAGTAACATATAATTGGGGCTGTCTAAGGGTGAGGACGAATTTTAAAATAAACTAACTTTTACATATTCTCTAGTTGCTTCATCATAAGAAAATAATTTGCTTATGTCATTGTAATGTAATTTTGTATAGAGAGAATAGACAAATAATTCAGT
>JAGXCT010034005.1:0-22181 GCA_022495035.1 Philopotamus ludificatus
ATAAATGAAGACTAATGAACCAAGTGTAACCAGACACAGAAGCGAAGAAGTCGTTTTATGATATATATTACGATAAATTAAAAGAGAGAAAAAAGAGATAAGCAGAGAATCAACCTAAAGGTTGTTAAAAAGTTTAAGTTTAAGTTTTTTAAATTATTTAAATCTGAGTTAAAGATAATTTTTACTAAATTCGGTAAAAGATGTCTGAATTATTATTTGTGGTATCTTCTTTTCTTTTTTTTTAAAGAATTATAATAGTTTTAGATATGGGTATTCTATAATAGGATTGAGAGTATATAGGCTCATCATTCCGAGAGGGAGGAAATGGATGGGTTTATATTTATGAATTTATGAACGTTATTGTAAAAAGGAGTGACATATTTTTCTGCCAAAAATCTTAAGCGTGGTCGACGGAATATGATATCGGGAAACCTATGATTAGGATTTTTTTTAGAGAATTGTCTCTCAGAATGTAGGAGGAATATGGAATTTTGTAGTCGATGAGAAGTTTTGTAGTAGCGCGATGTTCATCCGGAGTGTTAACAAATATTAAAGGCCCGGCTGCAGAATTTTTTATTTTCTTAGAGGCGATTTTAATTATTTTAAGAGATTCGACGATTCCTTTAATACTGTGTGGGGATCTGATAGTTATAGGAGGGATTCGGATTTGTTTTGACTGAGGAGAAGATTTAGTATTGGTTGCGTCAACTGGGATAATCTTCGTGTATTGCTTGGTTTTTTGTTGTGGCAGTTGAGATGTTTGTGTGGCAAAATATGATAATGACTGTTGGGAGAGTGTATGAATCTCGAAAGGGGGAGGGAGTGCAGGAAAATCTGTACTACCCTAAGGTGAGTTAGGGCCAGAGCGGCACTTACGTTTTTTTCTGTGCCTGGCTACTGTTATAAAATCTTCTGCTTTTGTGATCTCCTCCATTTCCACGTTGGTGATGGCTGTCGCTACCGGGGGTTGGTCTGGCTCCGTGTCGACGCTTTGGGAGTCAGAAGCGTCTTCGTCATGACGCTCTGTGGTGTAATTCGAAACATGTGATGAATATGATTTTTAGCGATATGTTAAAAAGTTTGTCTCGTTATATTGCGATGCGTTTATCGTTTTAAGTGTTTAATCTCCCTTGCTTGTTCTACGATTAATTGTTCATATTTGTCCATACGAATATTTAGTGCCTCTAATGTATTGAGAAGGGCAGCATTGTCTTTGTTTACCGCGGTCAAAGGTAGTTCTGCTATGTTTGTACACTTTAATACAATTTATTGTTAAATGTGACTGTTATTTATTGACGTGTCACTATTTGTTTGTTATTTATCTGTCACTTTACTCGTTATTGTTACCATTTATTCGGCTGATCTGTCCACGTGCCAGCTCCGGCCATGAGCATCGCTGATGTTATTGCATCTATATCCTAATGAGATTCATGTGTATGCATTCAGACGTCGAATGTGTTGAATAAATAAATAAAATAAAATAAAACTTTAGCCGTTGCGTCGGTGGTTTGGGCAGCGATTTGAGAGCGCAGCCTCCAAGTGCAACAATGTCAACTGTTAAGACCATACACCGCATGGTTATTGAATCAAAGCCGCATAATACAATATTAATAGTGGCGGATGACTCTGCGTGCAGCTCGTCGCGTTCCATGTCACAAACTTTATGATTCAATTTCCATATTCATTACAGCCAGAGTAGAGTCGAGGCAGACGCTAAATGAAAAGAGAAAGAGCGTCGTTAATCATAATGTAGAAGGAGCCGGTCGAGTCGACGAGCCAGAAGGGAATTTGCACCGTTGTGTTTTTGTGCTGCTATTTTTTCGGGGGAGCTTTTTGTTTATCCTACAAGAATGGAAGTAAATAAATCGGTTTTGATAAAACAATATTTACAACGCTCGCTAGGCCGGCTGCGGGGCGTAGAGACCCCGTCCAACCATCAATCTCTGGTAATCCGCAATGGAAAACAACACTGATCTCCGCCATTGCATGATTTTCAATCAAAATATCAAACACGTTATTGATTTAATTATTCATCTCATCAATCAGTCAATTAGTGTATCGGTAGTAATTCGATAAAATTGGCCGAGGCAATTTTACATGCCAAAAGCGCCGTAAATAATGTAAAACAGTAAATCAATTAGGTGCAAGACGGTGCAAAGTTTCCCCCTCCGTAATTATTCAGCTCATTCATATTCATGGTTTCGCCAAGATGCTTTTCATAAATTTTCGCGACATCAATAAGCGTTTAAATTAACTAGCAGTTTATTGCGTATTTGTAATGGGGCTCGTATACGCAATCATTAATTACACATCGTTTTATGATCCAGAGGTTAAAAGCAACATGGCTTCAATAAAAATGAAATACTCCATTTATTTTTCAAGCTATTAACATAATTAGACCGTACATTTAACATCGTACAGAGTACGTTGGTCAAAGATGCAGCTTTACGCTGTACATTTCCTTTTTTTACATTTTGTTATTGAATAAAATAAATAAACCTCGGTGAAACACAATTTTACATTATTCCATGTTGACATTTGTAAAACTAGCAAATACATTGTGATCATGGAATTCATTTTCTTCTTTTTGACCGTAAAGATATCACTCTTCGTTCCTGTAAAAGCAGGGACTTAACACTTCGTCTTGAGATCCCGTTTTCTAGGTATTATAGTCGTGCGGGAGTAGTCTATGGAAGATAGTTCCTTGTAACGATCAAAGAATTTATATTGCGGATGAGCTTCGTTAAATATTAATAAATATATTGATAAAGCTTCCATATGCATCAATGAAAGCTCGTAAATGTTGTAAATGTTCACAATAGAATGTATACAACTCCAATTTATTATATTAATTTACGTATCTGGTATTAACTAGATTTTTATCACCAATCGAGCTCAGTCTGGGTCAACTTTCTAAGTCGCCAGTCTGAGCCACCAACGCGTGGATAAGTTTGAAATAGAAGGGTTAATGTTATTGAATTTTAAAGAAAATTAAACGAATTCAGGCTATCGTTTATTCCAACGAGGTGCCAAAAGTAGTGAAGAATTTCCTTCTTCTAATTCAAAGCGGAAGGTTTGAATTTTAGCGAGCTAAGTGTCTATGACGGTCACGTCGCCGTTTATTGGTTCACGATTCATTTCTGTCGATGTTATCAACATGTTGAACAATCACTGCATCTTTGTGTTTCAACCCAAACCAGCTTTATGGCCGCGTCACTTGCATTAAGCGGGTGGTGAGCGGAGTTGACGCACTTCTGAACAAATGCTCAAGTTCATTTGAGTAGCCCCACTTCTCATCGTTCTCCCTGTCCTTGCGACACCTGTTCGGAGTCTGTTGAGTATCTTCCACTCTCCATAGGGCAAGGATCCACTTAGTGGGAGCGGCTCGAACTGCATCCACTTGGGTTGTTCACTCTCTGGGTTGAGTTGGGTCTCTCCACTTCCTGACTCGTTTTGCTGCAGCTATGTCAATGAGCATGGTCGTTGTCGTCCGAACAACTCATGCCAAGACGTGTCCTTTTGACACCTTTGTCCGTTTTTGGCAACCTGTTTAGTAGCATGACTTACACCATGCTCACCAACTGTGTAGAATATGGATATGACTGAAACCTCAAGTGTGTGAGGGTTAGCTCCGCAAGCGCTTCCTACTATTTTTTAGGATATTATTTCTGGCCTTTATTTTTATCTTGATTTTTTCGCACTACCTTTTGTAAGATAGGGTTCGGTCCAAAGTTACCAGTCAGTTTCCTTGCCTTTGCACGGCCAGTTCATCTCGGGCAAGCTTTTTGTTTAAATGAAAAGCAGTTATTTGGTCTTTGACGGATTAATTCGGTGTGTAGGCGTTTAAATTCTTCTTCTATAACCGACAAATATGTAATTTGTGATACGATTACTAGATTGTCAACATAGAGGTGGTATTTTGTTATTAAATAAAATAAATAAACCTCGGTGAAACACAATTTCACAACATTCAATGTTGACATTTTACTATGACATTCATTTGCTTCATTGTGGTTGTAAAAAAATCACTATGCTTTTCTGTAAAAGCAGGAATTCAACATTTTGTCTTGAGATCCCGTTTTCTAGGTATTATAGTCGTGCGGGAGTTCTCTATGGAAAATAGTTCCTTGTAAAGGGCGAGATACACATATTGCGGATATTATTATTATTATTATGATTATATTATTAAAGCTCTCTGCAAATTATCATTGTGATAATTATTAAAACAACGCAAGATTAACAGTAAAAAATTCCAACTTCAAAATTTATTCCAACGAGGTGCCGAAAGTAGTAAATAATCTTCTTCTTCTAATTCATATCGGAAGGTTCGAATTTTAGCGAGCTAAGTGTCTAAGACAGTCACGTCACCGTTTGTTGGTCCACGAATAATTTCTGTCAATGTTATCGACATGTTGAACAAACACTGCTTTTCTGTATTTCCATGCAGTCTTACCCTTTTTTGACCAAACAAGTTCTTCTTGAATTTTCAAAGGAAATTAAACTACCATAGACATTATTTATTAAAAGGAGGTACCTAAAACTAAACTAAACTAAACAGTGGCCTTATAACCCTGGGGCGGGTCTTGCCACCTGGAGGACACCTTCCGTGTCAGCTGCGACAGCCAATCAGACAGACGTTCTCCAGGTTGTCTAGGCTCTTCCAATACGGGTCAGGTCGCCAGCCAAAGCCCGGGAATCGAGCTGTCACGCGCGGATTGTAACAATAATAATTATACGAGGTTATGGCCAATTAGTATTTAATGCACGATCTGATCGGGTGCTACGGGCACCTCCTGTAGCACACACGTCACCGAATTGGCCTGGATAGCGGCCTGGCTCCTCATAGCTCCGTAGAATCTACGAAACTACGATTATGCCCAACCGCCATCGCCACCACGTCTAATACCGGCACGCGACAACACTCGACTCTGAAGTAGTGAAAAATTTTCTTCTTCTATTATTATCCTTCTTCTAGACACTCCGAGAGTTTGTCATCTGTTTTGTTTCTTATTTATTTTAGACAGAAACGTTTAGGCGTTTAGTAGTCCATGGTCTCAGTAGGCGTTGTTAGTACCAAATTTCGAAGATGGCAATATTTTTCATGTTTTCCATCGTGATTTAAGTTTCTAAAAAAAAATCTGTAAAAAAGGGAGTTAGCACTAAACATTTTGTTTCTCTAAATTGGCGATAAATTTGACATAGTTTTAAATTATCCTAATTAACATTTTGGCTTACAATTTGCTCTACTTATACATATATTAGGGTATCTGGTTAACTGGTTTGCTTAATCCTATTTATTGCTATTTTATTTATGTAAAGGATACTTGAATGTGTTTCGCTGGACCAGGATGGGACAAGCCTTTCCTCACATCTGAATTAATTAATAAAAATCGGATTGTTTATATTTGAATCTGGTTTCCGGGACCACGGGGGCCATTTCTTGTTACAGGTTGTGGAATGATGTAATCGTAAATATTACATAATCATGAACGATTCCAACAATATTCCAATATATGGATTATATCTGAAAAAAAAACTATTTTTTTTGTACAAACCTGTATAAATAGCATGTTGCAAATATAAATATTATATCATTGGCAAGGTTTTTGCAAAATTTTATTTTTATTGCGATGGTGAAATATTAAAACTTTGGACCGTTTTATTTCCCGTTTTTATTTTCGGCGGAGTAGCCCGTTTCGCATCTTTTCCGAAATCGAGCAAAGAAAACAATGATTTATCTTGTGGGGCTTGTCAAAAATATTTCCGTCTTTGTGCCCCGCCTGGAATGTACCCCTCCATACACACAAATGTAAGGAATATTTTATTGCTGTACGTATACACAGGCTGGATGTTTCTAATGTAAATGCTGGATGATACAGAAACATTTTGACAAATGCTAGCGGAATGCTCGGACAATCTCGAAAATGAAATAAAAATGGAAAAACAGTTTCAAGGGTGTTATGCTGCAAAGAAAATATAAAAATATATAATACATAAAAATGGCGATCACGAATTTAGAATAATAATTTTATTATACTCGCGAGACAAATGATTCATTAACATTATAGAAGATCTTCATTTTATTTTTATTTACAGCAAATAAACAGATAATATATACATGGTTAAAAATAAGTCAACTAAAATTTTCATAATCAAAATCCTCACTTAATCCATTATAGAAATTGTACACTTTAACGATATAGGAATTTTGTCTATAGTTTGTGGAGACATTAGGAACACGAAAAAGGGTTCATTTGCGTAGGGATCGATCGACAAGGAGCAGATAATGAAAACTTACTCCGGATGGACGGACAGTCGATATCACCTCTTAAGTATTCTCGAGAGCAAAATTATGTCAGCTTTATTTCGTCAATAGTATAAGGGTAGGTTCATGCGTGATTACTCATTATAATACATCTGCACTGCAGATTCCTCTATTTGCATCTTGCATCGAAGGATTTTAGGTTGTACGATAAAATAATTTCTTGATTCACATCTTGCTTTTCAGCGAATACGGTAAATGTCGTGAATCTCTTCGAGGGTTAACACGACTAAGGGGAAGTGCTCTGAATCTCTGTTTAACGTCAATTATTCCAAAATGGTGCTATAAATTATTTTTATGCGAGTGTTAAATTATTAATTTTAGGAATTAAGTGGTGAAAGTACATCGTTAATTAGAGTGATAAAACATTTTTGGGTATAGGATAAAAATTCTTATTCAGTTCTTTTTGCGGCTTCATCGTTATAATCTGTATTAGAGTACAATGCGAAATTTCGTAGTCGGATATCATGTTTTCAATCCTCGATTGGATGCGGCAAAGTAGGGCGAACAAATAACAATTTCCATACAACGATTGGCGATAGTAATTGCAATGCAAACAGACTATGACGTTGCACCATTCCGTATTGCAACAGAGGGCACGTGCTCCGCTGCACTATCGATTCGGTGCATTACCTGCACAACATTCCGTGACTCCATGTGGAATGACACACTGAGTCGGAGATAATGTCGGGGGTTCGGCAATGCTCCTTAGGATAACAGACTCGATGTCGTTACTAAGGCATCTCTTGTCAAAGTTATCCAGCGTCAATCGATGTCATATGCGTCGTTTTACCAAAATAATATGTATGTAATCGGATTACTAGTATTATTTATAATATTCGCCATAGAATCTCTTCATGATTCATCCTCCGTCGATCCGTAAAAAAATGAAAGATTTAAATTAGTCCTAGTATTTTCTTGCTCTGCGAGTTTTACGTCGGAATTAAGACTGGTGGGAGATGCGAACCGAGCTCGCAAGGTCAGGGCTGATCCTCGGAAGATGTCGGATTATGGACTGTCTCGCAGTTTCCATCTCCGCATTAGACTTTCCAAATCCGAATCGCTGTGTAATTATTTGGAACAAACTGAATTATAATTCCATCTTGAAATATTAATGTAAAAAACGGCGTGAAAGCATAAGCTCCAATTAAAAAAAGCAATATTTTTTCGCGGCGGTAGTGTCGAAACAAGATGGCCGCCGTTAACGCTCAGACGTTATCTTAAAAGCGTGGCAATAATACATCGATAAGTGACCATAGCCTAATATTTTATATGATATAGTAATATTAATAAAAAATAGAATATTAAATATGTAAGGATTTCTTAGTGGTGGAGAATCAGTGATAACGAGAGTTTCGTGTTTTACAAATATTATTTATTCCAAAAAATAAATTGCCGGGCCTCTTCATCCTGGTGCGTATTCAGGGCTCAGGTCTGATGGCCTCGGAGTTGGTCAGCTGGGATGCTCGAAGATCTGGTACCGTCGGCTGGTAGAGATACGTCTCGTTGGCGGCCGGTCGGTAGATCTCGTAGCGATTTTTCTGAAGTTCATCTGGTCTTCCGGAGAGAATCGGTGCCGTTATGTTCAAGTGGCTGAAGTCCAGCAGCGTGGTGTCGTCTTCGCTGCCTCTCCGCTTCTCTCTTGATTGTGCTTGGTCCATTTAGTGAGCGGGGGTGGTAGGCGTTGCCAATTTTCCCCTTCGTCTGATTTTTCTTTATTCTTTTGGTCTGATTGTTTCTCTTGATTGTTGCTCAGCTCCCCCATTTTATAGTGTGCGTCTGCATTTTTTATAAATATCGGTTTTGTGGTGTCAATACTTTTCAACGACGAAATCATGCGTCCTTAAAATGATCAGCACATTACCGGAAATATAAATGTATTTTTAGACATCCGCTTGTTTTTCAGCGGTTTCCATTAATAGTAATTATTCCGGTGTCAATGACTTTTCAAATACTTAATCGTGCGTCCTTGAAGTGATCACCACAGACGTCCTCGACAGTGTCAGCACGATAAAGGTGTGGTCATTCTTGATACCTCCCTGGGAATCGTACTTTTCTTCCCGTTCTGGTGGTTACTCCGGGAAGTTCTTGATTGATGTTTGTTTTCGTTATTGTAAGATCCACATTTGAACGTTCCGGAGATTCCTGTAGCTGGGCCGATTCGAACTCTGTCCATTCGATCGTTACGTAGGCAGGTTTTAGACGGTCTACGGATATCACCCTGTCTTTACCTCTCACGTTGATCTTGAAACACTTGTTGTTCCTCTCTATTACTTCGAACGGTCCCTCATATGGAGCTTGTGATGGTGTTCGCACAGCATCAGTGCGCAGGAACTCGTGAGTACATTTGTCCAAGTCTTTATGTACGAAAGTCTGATGTGATCCATGGTGGCTTGTCTTTGTGGGCCGTATTTCGCGGAATGTTTGTTGTAACTTCCTCCCAAAAGTGTCTGGTTCCATTGATGGTGTGTCCATGAAGAAATCTCCGGGCAATCGTAACGTCATTCCGTAGGCCAGTTGCGCCGGTGAGTGATTTGATGTCTTCTCTTACTGCGTTGCGTAGTCCCAGTAATACTATTGGTAGCTTAAAAGTGCATTGTACAAAAATAGCCGCAGGATGACATTTATTTTTAAATATTTTATACGCACTTCTATCGGCAATTGAATAATTTCATTCCATATTCAACGTTGTCAAGTCCCGTCGCTGCTAACTCTGGCACAGTGGTTCATTCTATTCGCTCATTGTAACCAAATCCCTGTGTAAACGCCTCTTTGTACCAAACCACGTATCGACTACGTAGTTGCGAAACAACAATTAACTTTCATTGAAAACCACACCACTGTGTCACGGTCTGCGGTGCACCATTGTGCCACTCTACGCCCCTAAAAATATTTCCGTAGTGTATTTCTGATTGTATCAAATGCTAACGATCTGCGATGGTTTTATAGCATGCAATTTTAAATAATAGCATTGTATCTGGTAAGGGGAATTGTTGACAAATGGTCAAATTTACTACGTACATGTGATATATAAAATATTAAACATTTAGTATCAAAACGTCGTATTTTATTCAATACGAGATTATTATAGGATATTTTTGGTCATCGTTGTTTCAATTATCGATAATTTAGTACTAGTGCTTTAATAACTGAATCACTTTGTCTCTTTATTTAATCATAGTATATTCTTAGATGTGGACAATAAAAATAATGATAAAAACCGATGATAAAACTAATAAATCCTGTAATTATTACTTTAGAAGTTTTATATAAAAAAAGGTTTATTACTCTCTATTCTGATGACTTTTTCGAAATATTTACTATAGTCTTATATAAAATATGGCTGAGGTTATCTTGGAGGGCCCGCCCTTTGGTGGGTCTAAATGTAGACTACCTCACTGTCTAGAGACACCTTAGAAATATACTGGCTCTACGGAAAGCAGATCAAACTCACGTCCAAATAAGGCGCGGACTTCGGTTAACCAGAGGAAGGAAGGACCCTGCAGTGGTCGGGAGCGACCACAACTCACGCCCTGCGGGTACTGGGCCACATGAGGCCCTGTTTATCACTGGCGAAGCGTGATGTCGTAAGATGTCTCTTCAAATGTTTCACCAGCAACAAGACTACAGGCTTCTCATCAGACTATTCTATTAGCCCCCTTTATCATTTAGACATTTTTTTCATTTTTGTTTACCTCAACAATACATCAGTGTAAAAACATGTCATATATAAATGCATACATAAGCACACACATATAAATACATATATACATAAAGTGACAGAACGGCACGGCGAATGCGGAGCGAGCCTCGACCGAGACAGTATAGGGTTTGTGGAGCAGAGGTTTTTTTTTTGAACGGCTCTTCCTACGGCAAGGCTAATTGCTTGGCCTACCTTTGAGGAGCCATTATAGCAATAAAAAATAATAATAGACCGACACTCTTTATTCTAAACCTCGCCAAAGCAGGCTATGGGGTAGGATCAATGGAGGCGATTCTCGCTCCGACTTGGCCGGCAAAGATCCCAAAGGCCCTTGAAAGCAGGCCGTTTGCGACCAGATCCTGGTGTCTGATGGGGCCGGAGCCTGTCTGACCGCAACTAAAAAACCTTGTTTCTAGTCAAACTCCGGGCACACCCATAGGATGTGTTCCGAAGTTTGATCGGCACACCCACAAAAGTTGCAGCGTGGATCATCCCTAAGTCCGCGCTCGCATAATTTTGAGTTGAACGCATCATGTCCCGTGATGAACTGTGATGTATGGTGGTTTGGCTCAATCCAACGCATCCTTAAGCGGGCCCGGACATCAGGGAAAAACAGGTACCCGACACGGCCCGTCGGCTCCTGCGACCAAACGCCTTTGCCATATGTTCACAGCCGTACGGTAGATGGCTGCTCTATGCGCAGACTAGTCCTGACAGCCGTCCACAGGTGGGGAGATGGCTACATCACCAATAAGGGCCTCAATCCCTCTTGTATTGAGCCATATTGCAGCATGAACCTAAAACTCTAAGTCCAGGGGCAGGACTCCGGCCAGGACGGCAAGAGCCGCCGTGGACGAGGTCCTATATGCTCTGGTGAGCATCAGGAGCGGTAGCCTCTGGCCTGAAAGGAGGCGTCGGCGAATTGTTGATGTACTCGCTCTATGGTCCAAGAAGTTGGGGGCATAAGTAACGATGGGGACAAATATTTCTTTATAAAGGAATACAAGCGACCTACACCTAAAAAGGCATGGGTAATAGGTTAAAGGAGAAGAATCTTGCTCCGATCTCCTGGCCGGCGTAAATCACAAAAGCCCTATAAGCAGGGATGGAGAAGACACGGTCCTGGTGACCGACGAGGCCAAGAAACCGCTTCGCTACAATAAACATAGTCCATCTCTCAGAAAAAAACTCCGTACACTCTGAAATAATGTGTTCCGATGACTTTTCATTGAAGGCACAAAACTCGCAAGTGGGGTCATCCTTGAGGCCCAGCCGATGAAGATTTGCGTTAAAGTAGCCATGTCCCGTGACAAACTGGGATACGTAGTGATCAGGAACAAACCAATGCAGCTTTTCTCGGGCTAGTGCATTGGGGAAGAACCGGAAACCAGTTCTTTCCGTACTCTCAGCAGAGCAACGGGATTGCCATATCATTAAAGCGATATTTTGGAGTCTCTTCTTGAGTGCGGCTTGGTCTAAAGCTTGGACGTCGGTCGGGAGAATGTTCTGGTCCTCAAGACGTGCTCGATAGCCACGAGGGATCAACCAGCCCGCACCCTGAATCTGGAGTTCCTATTCGAGTGGCAGAACGCCGGCAAGGATCGACAGAACCACTGTAGAAGCAGTCCTATAGGACCTGGTCAGCGCGATATGTGGCAGTCTTTGGCCCGAAAGAAGGCGTCTCCGAACCAGAGACAAACTAGCCCGGTAAGCTCAAAAATTACTGACGTATGTTATGATGGGTATGAAGATGCACATATAGTACCGTCTCATCTTGGGGTAACGTAATCCCCAGTCCGCTTCCGCCAAACGGTTGAAACAACCTATAGTATTTGGCCTTCACAACAATTTGATTTGTGTGAGTCAACATACCCAGGTTGCCATCTAGTGTGACACCTAGGTATCGATCCGTTGGTTTAATGGAGAAATTGATTCTGATGATAGAATTGATATATTCTACTAGCTTTTACGCGATCTACATTAGTAGGACAGGGCGTTCTTGTAAATCGTTTTTCTTCATTTAGCGCAGTATCAGTAATTCTTCAGATCTATCAGTCCACTCTGCTGAATGCACTCGGCGAATTGTTAACAAATGGTTAATCTCGTCCACGTAAAAATAATGCAAGAATTTATATATTCTTCTAGCTGTTATACAGTTTACATTAGTAGGGCAGGGCGTTGTTTTTCTATTATTTTTTTTATTCCTCACACATGTGAATTTCTTCTACCTTCTTCTCGATTTACCGCTGTATCGGTAAATCTTTATCGTGTCCTGATCCTATCATCTCTCTTTATGTAAATTTCCGCAAAAACGATGCTTTTTTTAGGAACTGAATTTAATCTATATAATTGAATCATTATAATATAATAACGAAGTAAATGTAGTACGTGGCAACCTCCGCCTTACGACACTGTTGCTGCTCTTCAGGGATCATGTTATATGCATGGTAGTCGGCGGAGCACCGACGACATGCATTGGTGCCGGAGTATATTTGCCGGTGCGGTCTGCGGCTGGCCTTATTCACTTATACTAAACACATTTCAACTTTCTATCCTTTTAGCAGTGCTGCAGAGCGCAAACAGACCGGCCTTATGAAATTACCGAGCCGAGGTTAACACCGGAGGCACACAAGGCACTAGCGAGCCGTGTTTGGTTAACTCCAGTCGCTGCCATTGTCTTGGTACAACTTTCCAGAGCTCACCTCACATATTGAATTAATCTCGTTTGAACATTTGCATAAGTATGAGCTCGGTATTTGCTTGGAGCACGAAGCAGTGCTTGATCGTTTCGCTGCTGCAGCTGATTCCTGAAAGTGCTACAGAAATTATCATGAAATTAACAGAACTTGCGATACATACTGAGGATTGATATTATTATTTAATCATTTTTTTATTGTCTTGAGCTGCACTTTTCAAAAGCAAAATAATTTCAATGATTACGTTAGAATTTTGATTAACTGATTTTTTTAATAAAAATAAAAATGCTCGACTTTATGTATCAGATCTTATACCATAATGATATATGATTATGTTGAGATGAAGATTTTATAATATCAAAAATCATTATATTCACCTGATGGTGATGATGATTTGCTGTCTGTTACGAAATAATTCATGTATTCGTTATCAGATGATTAAGCAAAATTATTTCATTCTTGATATCCGATCATTAGAACCCAGGTTCAAAGGCGTTGAACCAATGGAGCTGTGAGTTCTATGTTAATAGATTCAAGTTGAATTATGTGTTGATATGAACATATATTATTTTCAAAATCTCAAGGTCAAATTTATGTATATCAGGTTGGAGATCTGATTACATTCGTTGATTAAAATATTAGATTTTGTTAAATTGTATATAAATAATCGAGGTTCTACGTATGGTTTTGAAATATTTTCATGTATGAAACAAGTTTCGTAGGCAGTTTAGATTGTTTTAAAATTTGATTTATATTAAATCTCATGCAAAGTATGTAACGCATGTCTTTCTCGGGATTCTGTGTAACTCTGTTACAAGTCGATAAAGTTTTATATTGTTCATAAATAGTTTATCGAAAGCACATTTCAGGAATCTTATCTGGATAGTTATAAAATCATAAATTTCATCGCAGATTTATCAGAAACGCGTTAAAGTTTCGCGAGAATTTATGGCATATAAATTTGATTATCTCTCGGAATGTGAAATATTTTGTCTCCTTTATGACTTTTGATGATAGTGTCATTCTTCTGAAACAATATTTGTTTTTATGCCCAAAGTTGAGACCTCTCCCCCGTCACTCGCAATACAAACAAAGCATTCATCGTGCAATAACAGTGGGTCGTAAACAGCGGAGGGAATGCCCGGACGTCGCACAGAAGGACAGGAGGGAAGAAAGCCATTACTTAAAAGAAGCATCGGTCTATTACGCGGAAAATTCAATTGCGAATAATTTACTTTGGCCAGGCGAAATTCGCCCCTGGGTCGTGTATCCTCCGGGAGCGAGACGGTCCGCGGAGGTACACGGCTCATCCCGTGTCCCCGTCTCTTTGCAGATGATAAAGCTCGTTAATAAAACCGGCTGTCGTATATTTTCGTCCAGACGAAAAACAGATGCTTGTTTCGCCGAAAAATTTTCGACATGGCAATGTAATTAAGGCGATTTTTATTGCCTCGCTTTTTTCTCATTATTATCCCTGAAAAATATTTTCACGCTAAATGTTACAGAATGCCAAAACATCGCGTAGATTAATTTCGAAATTTTGGATGAGCCGAAAAATATAAAACGCATTAAGATTGAACATCTTTTTTAATCAATTCAATATATAATATAAATTGGTCAAAAATAATTAATTTTGACAGTTTTTTATGCCAATTTAGCCAGCCCAGCTTTGTTCTTTCTTACCTCCAAGAAAAGAAAAGCTTTATTATCATGCTATTTTGGTTGCTGGCTAACTTCTGTAATTGTCCTAGATAGTATAGAAATAGTATAAATAAAGAGTAGGATGTTAACCATTTTAGTTAGCTAGGATTCTGCTTGCGTACTTTTTAGCTGGCTTATATTTATTTGCTCAGCGTCCAGCTTTCTGGGAAGACTACTGCACTTTTGATTTTTGCTGCATAGACTTCTTTCCAATCTTTTGTGTTCTATAAAACCCCCCTACCCGTCTAATATTGTTTTTTTCTAAACTTATTAATTGTAAGTGTGTTTTTGAGGGTTGACACAATGCTACTAACTTTAATAGGGTTTTTTTTACAGTGGATAATTAAATATTTATAATTATTTCTTATACCTTTATTGAAAATACACAACTTGTAAGTAAACATTTGGATTTAGAACGACTCGAATTAGTCCTCGGTGCCCAGAAAATATCATATATTTGGTCTTGAACCAATTAACCTCCAGATCCAGGTTGGAAGCGGCTGCCGTATAAGCACCGGTGACTCGACCACCTCGTTCTTAGTACTACCGACAATGTACTGTATCCCTCCAAGGATTGGCAGCCTCCAGGGGTAAAGTAAATAATATTGGGAATATAGCATCCCCTTGCTTCATTCCCTGGAAACTGCGAACGGTTGCGACAAGACTTCAACCATTCTTATTCTGTTGATAAGTTTTTTTGGGAGGCTAACTTTATTAATGGCACTCAATAATTTGTCTCTATGTCGCTTGACAGTCGACAAATATAGATTGAAGATTAATACCATACTCCTGGGACTTCTCGATAATCTGTTTGATCGTGAAAATTTAATCCACCGTGGATCTGCCCGGTCTGAAGCCACTTTGTCTCCTATAAGGGCCTCCGCGTAAGAAACAAGACGCCCCAATAAGGACTCAAATCTCGCGATAATTTTTGAGTTTCTGCCACATTTTATAAGATCCATCGGGATATCTTCTCCACAGCGGATTTATCCCCTAGAGAGGCTCCCCAGCATGCTTCAAACTCTCTGCGAGAGGGGTTTATTATTTCGTCTGTATTCACGAAAGTTAGTTTAACATTATTATTTTCATTTGACTCAGCTTGGCCATTAAGAAGGTGATTGAATTATTGATTATACCGACTAGGACAGGTTTCATTAACTTTTCTGAGAAAAGAAGTTAGCAGAAGACTAATTCTTTATTGTATCTAGCCCTTAGTATATAATTCATAGATATATTCAGCATACATATGAAAAAAATCATCATCTTAATTAATTAATCGCCATACAATAGTGGCTATTGACGATGATGCGAATCAGACATTATTACGATCATAATGGAAATTAAAACAATACATATAAAGGATTTATTATTGTCGTTATTCGAGTACAATTAGAGCGGGGGATCCCGTCCTTTTAATCTCCAATTAAAGCGATATATTATGAAGCAATATCGCAATAACAATTACTATTATATTCCGTTTCGAGATAAGTTTCAGTCGGTTTTCGACCGACCTTCCGGACAATATTTCGTTTTAGTAGTCGTCTGTTTGAGTGCGGCAATAAATAGGGTTACGATCCAGCGTTTCTCAAATTTAGATGGTCAGATACCATAAGTCGCAGCCCTGAAAAGTCGACGGTATACACAAAAGGTTTACGACGTAAATATATATATATACGCACACGTGTTTATTGGCCGTAACGTATTATTTAACGGTTAATCGTAAATTTAAATGAGCACTAGGGGCGTACGTATGATCAAACAATGCCGAATAAAAAAATTGATACATTTAGATTGGAACTCTTCGCGTGTGTTGCGAGGAAAACCACTGTGCTGATAAAACTTTATACCGCCCTTCCGTTAATCCGGGACTTTTATATTGCTAGTTTACATTCTCATTTAATGGCTAATAAAAGTTTTTAAAACCAATTTGGAGCGAGGAATAAAATGCTCTAATGGTAATTAGCTGGCTGACATTGATGACTTAATAAAGTGTCGCAATCGAGGACATGCAATGTTTATGTTATGAGATTCTAATGTTAAATGCATCGTTACACGTGTCTTTTCAGCAATCGCCCTCCGTCTATGTATGTAGTATCGGGTGGAAAGTTCTTGTGTGAGTTTTTACTTCCGGTTATCCGGCAAGGTGAGCAATAAGCCCGGAAGCAAACACAAATAAGGCGTCGTCAGGACAAACGGGCAACACTTTTCACCGAATGGCTTTTCAGCTCCCCCTGATAACTTAGCCACAATAAATAGCAGTGAATACATTTTATTGGCCTTAACTGTGGTCTGCACAGGATATCCAGCAGTAAAATGTTTTATTCCAGCATGCAATACGTACCAGATTGCAGATTGCACAATATATTCTTTTGTATTAACAATTTTCATTGGAAACGTTGTTATTTTTTCATATTTCTTTTTTGCCAGAATATCAAAAGCGTCCATGGCTTCAAACAGAAATTGTTTCGCTTTATCCTTGCGGAGATAGAATTCATTTTTGGTAGAGGCCGGCAGTTGCGATTAACGAGCCGGAAGACCCCGAGTCCTCCTCTGGGCAATATTTAAAAAAATATATATATATTTATACAACACAACAACGGATACAACCGACTTGTTATACTTAGCCTCGTTACGCGATATAACGAATCATCGAACCTTGCTAACACAATTTCCAACGTGAAATATTTCTGTGATGCATCTGGAGGGATATATAACTATAAAATAAATATTTGTTCTTTTCAGACAGATTAAATACGGCAACTGCTTTATTCAATTATCATAAATCATGATATTTAAGTGGTGGTTGGTTCTATTTCGTAAGTGTTTGTTAATATGTTGGTGGCTTCGGGCTAAAGTGAGTCCAAAGCAATCTTGACAGTCAGAAGTTTGCGGTCGGATATTTATCTCGTGGTAATCCCTCCCCGTTCCTCGGTCCGGATGTATGTGTCAACTTATCTTAACTTCTATTGTCTGCATATGCCATGGGATATTTATCAAACGGTTCATGGACCAAAAACATCGCCGGATTAATTGATAATTAAAAAAAAACATCTGATCGCCAAAGGGTTCGTTCGTATTAGCGGATCCTCGCACCAATTACGTATGTCTGTATTCATTTGTTTCGCATCCTTATTTGCCATTCAAGTGGCTTAGCCATATAATGATGTCGTTAGCACAATCTCCAGGGGCGTATGCCCAAGAGTTACTCATTCAAATCTTCAACGGGGAAATTTCTTATCTGGCTAACCGTTGTGCCGCTGTGTGGGTTAGATGTGTCACATGTGTGGGGGATTAGCATGTGACGATGCGAAATTGGGCTTTGTCTAAGAACAACTTTGCACGGAGTGTATTTTGATTGTGGTATTTTAATTAATTCACGGATAAATTCGTAATGATTATTTGAGCCGAAATAGACATTAGTACCAATGCTCAATTTTAATTTTAATTAAAAACCATTATTATAAAGCCGTATTGTTTTATTTTGTATTAATTAGCGATAGGAATGACCTATTCTAATCATGAACGATACTAAGCTATTAATATATGTCAAGAGGTAAGCCAGTTTGTCTAGTGAAGAATTTGTATCTAGATATATAGAGAGAAATATCTTCTGATACTCCATACTCAGAAATAAAAGACATAATGTTATTAAAAAAAAAAAAAAAAAAAAAAGACTAAAAGGTTGCTATTTGGTTTTATATATTTAAATTAAGAAGAAAAAAAATAGAGATGAGAAGAGAACCAGGCTAAAGATTGTTTCAAGTTTTTAAATTATTTGAAGCTAAGTTGGAAATGATTTCAACTAAATTGGAAAGAAATGTCTGAGTTGATATTTGTATCTTCTTTTTTTTAAGGAAGTAGGACAGTTTTGGGTTGTGGAATTCTATGAAAGCATAGAGTATTGTGGTCATAGTTGGATAGGTTTATATTTATGAAGGTTATCGTAAAAGGAAGTGGCATTTTTTTATGTATGTCTGTAGTGCGAATAAACCAAGGTGCGTTCGTAATTTTGCGTAGTGTGATATTTATTTTCCTCTGAAACTACATCAGATTCAGCTAAAAAAGATTTTTAGCAAATAAGCAGAATCATGAATCAAACGTTAGTCTAATTTTTATTATAACTATACTTAGGTATATTATAATTACCTGAGAATGGATATTAAGAGTCGATTGAACGATTTTTTTACGAAAGGCGTTAGCATCTATGCAACATCAGGGTAGTCTACTTTCAAATTCGGTAAAGTACTATCTGTGTCCGATCATTGTGAATGATTAAATTTGTCTACAGCTTTTGAAACAAGACTCTCGATCGCTAGGATTTGGGTATGGGTCCATCTTCTTTTTGCGTCGTCATCATAGCGATCCTGTCACGTTTCCATTAGCCAGAGACGCACTCTTTTCCGTTCGTCAGATCCTTAACACATTTTAAAAATGGATAGGATGGCGATGGCTCCTAATCTTTACGTTCTAGTCAGTGAACATAACTTTGCCAGATTAACGGAAAAAGCTGTCAATGAACCAAGCGTTGAATCTCACACTTGATTAAACACCTGCATCTACATCATACATATTGGGCCTGAAAAGGCTCTTTTTGAGCTTTAAAAACTAAAAAAGTAAACCACCAATAAGGTTTAACTTATTAAATATCAGAATGCTGGTTGCCAAGGTTACTTTGGTTAACCAGATCGGACTCCCCGGAGAAGACCCTATTTTCGATTTTGGTTTCGAACATAAAGTGATGTTAATGCAACAGCTAATGCCGAATTCGATAATTACTTAATGTTTATGGACTTTTACGTCGAATACATAAATAATTTATTTTATGGCCTGTGGGTCCATCTTTCCTTTGCATCGCGATTCTGACACGTGAAGGCAACTCCTTCGCTCTATGAAAATAATTAAGAACGAAGTCTTCAATAAAAGTAAAATTATTGTGAACTTTTCTTTTTATTTTAACTTTACTTGGGTATAATTATATACTCTCTGTACTTCCATGTCTACTTCCCAAATTTTAGGTGGCTGTAAAAGCCCTTTTAAACCTTTAAACACTAAAAAACAAACTCCAAAGACGGTTACATTTATTAAATCTCAGAATACTTGTTGCCAAGGCTGTTTTTGGCTATCAGTGTGGATGCCCTGAGGATGGCGTGTTTACTTCTCAATTGTGTTATAAATGGTTTTCTCTTGAAGAGAAAGCGTCTTGAAAACATATCTTCAGGCGAGAGCTTTATTCTTGCTGCTTCTTAACAGTTGGAATTTTGTCAAGTTATAATAATTGCCTATTTAGTTAAGAATATGGCACTCGATTGACTTTGCTCCAAAGGGTAAATCTAGATCATTTCTAATCATTTCACTGGTTCATGCCAATGTGCACTTGTATGCTGCGTAGCAAGCACCTTCGGCTTTTTAAATATTTATATGTATTTCTCAGTGATATTAAATCAGTAGATGAAATACATCCATGTAATTTCCTTATGTATATAAACATAAGGAAATTGAATTTAAAGATATTTTTTTTAATTCCGTATATTCATATGAAGCCATAAATAAATACGGCATTTAAAGTGGCCGCATAAAATTTAAATAGTGTATCTGATCCGACGCAGGATTTAAATAATTCATTCGGCATCGGAATTGATTCGGGCCGACCGGAGACAGAGCACAAAGCGGACGCCCATTTTTTCTGAGGAACTCTCATCGGGGGCACAAACGACGTCGTGTTTTTCTTTTCCTCTCCTCATACCCTCCTTGCCTCGGCTGAAAACATGGCATAGTAGTCACGTTTCCGTTTTCATTCACTTGTTTCATTTTTTTAGTGAGCGCTCGTCCTGGAGGATCCCGTTACGCGCTCAAAGAGAAAAATCTATGAATAATTCCGGAAGTGATAAGGCGGCTAATAAGTGAAATAATATTATAACAACCTCTGGATAGATATACATATAATAATTTCTTGACGATAAAGATACATGGAGTAGAACGCCGTTTTTACGTGGCCGGAATTCACATTTTCTGTTGTTATTTCGCACAATTTGAGCCTGAAAATTTAATTTTTTAATGAATTTGAATTAAAAGAGCATATAAAATTAGCTCTTTTTGCTCCAAACTGTACTGGTGAACCGCAACCACCGGAGCTGGAAATAATCCGTGCTTTCAATTATTATTAGCGCAGACAACTTGGTACAGATATTGAAGTTACTAAAAAAAAGGCATAGCGTAAAATTTATATAATAACAATCAAAAATTGTTTTCGGAGAGTTCAAATTGACAATGAACAAGAAGATGTTACGGACGAAGACGAAGACTTCGTCCCCTCCTCTTCAAAATCCCTATCCGGATCATATATAGCTTCTATCGACATTGCCAATGGTTCATTTATTTGATACGATACATTTGGTTTTGCGCCGTCATCCAATTTAGAAACCTTCTTCCGAGGTCCCATCAACGGTTTTTCTGCAACTCTTTTCGTCGGAACCGTTGTTTTAAAAGTTTCGTTATACTCTGCAATCGGCAGTATCATCGTTTCATGGTCCCTGCCTATAAGAATTTTAGAAAAAAGAACACACTGTTCAAGGTTTTTCAGCGAGTCCAATATTTTTTTCCAGGACAAATTGTCGTTCATCGGAATACTTGTGTCGTGTACGAATACTTTGGTCGCGCCGAGCGTCCAGGATTTACAGGTGATATACCCAGTTGAGGGTCGAGACTAACTTGAGTTCTTCTCTATCAATAGTCTCAGTGCCCGAATACAAGCTTGCGACGGAGATGCAATGCAATTTTCTGACAAGGATTGACCAGTTCCTCGTTGGTGTAAATCCGCGCCTTATTTTTTTGCCCGTAGGCCATTGCCTCTAAATCTCCATTCAGATCCCCCATTGATAAAATAAGACCAAGGCGAAATCGCAGGAGCCCAAATCCTTTCCATCTGCAGTGTCGTTTTTTAGAGGAAGATTTGTAGGCTTTTGGAGGAAGTCATTTCCTTGGTGGACTAGCTTAGGCTACCTTAACTGTTGCTCTATGTTATCGACTGCGACTAAAAAAGGCACCTGTAAATATTTACCCAACGATTAGGAAGGCAAAGCTTCAGCGTATCGAGTTAATTCTCGCTCCACCACGGGCTGAAAACACATAAAAAAAACCCTGAATGCACAGCGGTTAGAAAAAAAGTTCAAGAAACCAACGGGATCATGGGTCAACATTTCTGCATGTTTTACCAGTGCCGTTGGACCACCGGCAGTAGTTTCTCGCTTGTATTCCTTCATCAATCCTAATGGATGCACAAAGGACTTACTTAAGCACTTTCTTCATTAGGAGGATACGGGTATCGAAAGGAGAAAGGATTACATTGCTTTATATTTTAATAAAAAATTAGCTAACTTTCCGGAACGCCTATTTTAAAGGCGCATGGGTATTTGTATTCAGTGTGCCATTCTAAAATCGGGTTCGTTTTCTTTCTTTAAAAACTTGTTTATATTTTTCACAGTTGTGTCTCTGCGAAAGAAACACGTATGCAATCTTTATTCTCTTTAATCCTTTGAGTCGATTTTTTTTTCTTTGGGTTGGGCACTTGGTTGGGCTTAAATTTGAGCTTAATTAAGAGTTCCGGGTCTCTGCAATACGCATATCTTCCATCAAACCATATGCTTATTGATTTTATATTTTAACTGTTACCACAATTTACACACAGACTGCACCAGTCTGAATGAGATACAAGGATCTCTTATTTCTTGATTTTTTTTTAATTTAAAGTTTTTGCCAGAAG
>JAGXCT010034006.1:0-16207 GCA_022495035.1 Philopotamus ludificatus
CGCACAAACTTATTCCAGCTAGCTTTAAATGATAAATCTCTCTATCTTTAGTGTCAAGATAAGATACCGATCCTTTTCTTAAAAGTATTGTTACTGGAAATGAGGTGTGGGATGTTGTGGAAATAAAACCTTACCAGACTGCTATAGCAGAAGTGTTTTGTGTCCAATCAAAGACGAATTCTCTAAAAAAAAACTTCCTGATGTTGCATCTTTAGACTATCACTAAGTCGATGAAACATTCACTTCCAGACAAAAAAAATACAAATGTTGAACAAGTCCAAAATCACTTAGAGTCGTAATAAAGTTCATAAGAAAATATAAAAAAACTGGCTATTTTGTGGAGGAGAGTCATAAAAAATTGTCATTTCTTTCTGTTATATCTTATATGTATAATTTTGCGGTGAGTGAAGTCAATCTTCCTCGAATGGATATTTAGAAAAACTAATGGGTACAGTTTTTAGTACGGTTTTTAATTTATTATGAATATTTTCAACAATATCTTGACATTATTCTAAGCTAAATAGTTATTCATGATAAGCTTCATAATTTGGTCGATATTTTAGATTTATAACTAATCAATATAAAGCGTAGATGAGAAAACATGTGTCAGTTGTACGTTTCACTCGCACTTGACACATCGTACCGGATGCAAGCGAAAAAAAACATCGCGTCCGTGGCAACAGAAACTAATGTTGTTGTTTTGATTTTTTTTTGACAATTACGCACAATAAAGGTCAATGATTATTAATAATATTTATTCTTTGGCCATTTTTTAAATAATACAAAAAGTCTTTGACTTGTAAAATTTATATTAAAAGAGTTATTCGAGAAAAGTCAAAAACTTGGAATCCCCAATATCAGCATGGATTTAAAAAACATTAATCTGGATTGTTTAATCTTTTCATATACTCTTCCTTGTTACTGCATACTAATTTTTTTTATAAAAATATATAATCACATTAATGTAATTGATGAAAAAATATATTAATAAGTACTATAAAAATATCACTCTAATACTATAATTTTAATATATTTGAATGCTTAAAAGTGTTGGGAAAAGTGCTGTAGTACCCCTTAATAAAAATACGGGTTGATCTGTTAGTTATTCATAGTAATTAAACCTTTAATTTATAAATGTTGGTATTTATACTTTAACGTATTTAAAAAAAAATCCGATTATAGATCCAATTTCAGTTTTGACTGCTATTAATTAGAAAAAAATAATGAATATTAGCAACGCTCGCCTTTGTCGGACGACGGAAGTTGCTCGAGTGCCGACAGTTGCCCGGCTCTATTAATTAAGCGAACTCGGCGAGCATAATTGAAAGAGCGATCACCCAATATGAGCAAAGTTAGCGACTCATCTGTCTTCAACGGTGATAAATAAGGCTGCCTTTGACACAGACTCGTGACAATAATACTGAGAAATCGGTACTGGATAACTTTTTTTGGAATCCAGTAAACATTCTCATGTAACGCTCTAAATAAATGGCCGACAAGCGTATAAATTTTAATATTAAATTTAAAAAATAATTCGTAAATCATAGAGGAAGATACGAAGCTGTGAGCGAATCCGAATCAATATTCTATACTGATGATATAAGCAAAACCGCGAAGACTAAGTTCTTGTCTGAAATGCGGGGGATGAAACCAATTCTTGGAGCTGAGTTTATTCAAGTTTGTTGCAGTTTGCATACAAACGACACTTGGTCATTATTGTAAAATAATACATTTTATATTGGCAAACTTCCAATCGATTCAGATCAAACTTGCAATAATTTTGGCGACGAGAGTCTGGATAATTCCACAGAAGCGATTCGTATTCATCGCCTTTATTTTAAATAACCGCGTTTAAAACAAAAAAACAACCGTTGAAATAGAAAAATAAGCGTACAGCTGAAAAATATTCTGATTTCATTCAAAATAATCTACCTTTTTATCTTCTCCCTAAAATGGGCATAAGAATACATAATTTATTTATTAGATATACCCAGATACTTTATTGATTCATAGTTTTGATTGCCTATAACAATTTATGGCAAGACTCTTTCGCTTATATTATATTAACTCATTGCTTACGGGGGTCGTAGATTCCACCTCAAAAGCGTTTTCGTGTACGTCCGGGGCGCGCATATCGCATGCTAGCCAACACTACCTGTTTCATCGGCTGTAACTTTTACAACTTTTTTTTTTAATTTTTTTTTATATTATCTATCAAGGTTGTAGCAATACAAAAAAAATACAGACCTTGAGAAGATTTTGGGCAAGTGCGGAAAATGTATATAAAATCAATTGTTCGAAATATTTTATGACTCTTTTTTCTATTTTATTTATGACGTTACTCAACATTGAGAGCTCTAATAACAGCTGTAGTGGATTATAAAAATATGGCCTATTCCAGTGACCCAACGACTAGAGGCCTTGAAATTTCACATACAAGCCTATATAAATATTCAAAAGACCATGTTTTATAAAAAAAAAAACAATTCGGGCCGTTTACAAAAAGTTTGTTGACCTCTGCTATAAAATATATATATATTTTTTTTGCATTAACTATCTAGTGAATGCTGAAGTTCAAGGGATTTAATTTTCAGCTCAATATCTTGATTAATAAAAGAGTTATAATTTTTTTGTAAAAAACGACTTTTCGCTAAATTTTGGAAAATGCGCTTCGAAAATCGAAAAACCAAAGAAACATACGCAATTATTTTTTGTTGAGTTAACAAAATTATTCATTTCGAGTTAAATTTAAATTTTTAGACAATCAATAATTTAAAAAATAGGGATTGATTGATTTTATTAGAGATGAGATCAATGTTTACTCAATATGTATTTTTCATCCATTCTATCGACGAATTATAAGATTTATAATATATATATAAGATTATATAAGAATTAGAATCTGAGAATTTTTTACCAAGCTGAGAATTAATCAAGGAGTATAATTTACTCCAGTTATTCTTTAATAAAAATACGTAGTTTTAATACGAAAAAAAAAGGGTTTGAAAAATAATAATTAGTCTCGGTATTCGGCGTACATTACCTCCTACGACTTTTATTAGATGATTTTTTGCCTTTGTATTCAGTAGATTAAAACAGAATCACCAAAGAAGCTAATTGTCATACAGAAAGGGATTCGAAGATTTGAAAAAATACTGGTTCTAATTTCATGAAACATTAAGTATTTTTGCGTATAATTTATCTTCCGTAGTTCTCATTTTCCATTTTTAATGTTTCTTAGAGTAATTCTAGAGCTTACTTTATGTTTAAAAAGGCCATCAAATTTTAAATATTTATAGAAAACGGGCATTTAAAGACTTTCCAATTATAACAATTTTTTTTCCAGAATTTTACCATGTAACTATTGCTAATGAAAGGTAACATATGCATTAATCAGAGATTGTCAACCTTTTTTGGCGATGTTTTTGGGCAGGTGCGTGTTTCGGCGCTCTCGGCGACATCATCATAAAGCCGGTGGCCCTAAATTTTAAGGGGCGCCGCTGTTTTATCAGAGTGTTGTTATATGGACAGAGCAGATGGGCGAACATCATATTTATTGCCGGTGGCTGAAAGTGGGTCATTTCGTGGGGGCCAAGTAAATATTTGATGAGATACTCGCGCGCAACGCACAGTTTAAATTTTGCGAGCACCCCGGAATCGCGGAATATATATACATATTTTTTTTTAATTTCCGTGTGTTTGAACGGAACGAACGCCGCATAAACGAGGCGCCGGCGCGCTTGGAGGTTCGACGGTAGCGCGAATACGCGTCATCGGTCGTCAACCGCGAAGCCCGGTCCCGCAACTTTGATGCCATTCATCCGCTTAAGAATGATCGAACTCATAAATGAGCCGGAGGAACTCACTCACGTTCGACATGAGCAGCTCGCACGCGTCTTAATCGAATAAGTAATGAAATGTAAATATTTATTTGCGCGCGCGTAACGAGCAAATCGCTAGAATGCTGGATGGGGATTATTATTCTTACGAAGCATTTAATTCAGCGATTCTGCCGGCAATTATTCTCGCTTACATCCCCGTGCGCGGAAGAACGAGGGGGACACGACCCCCATCCCACAGAATCCCTTGCAGATATGACGCGGATCATATTGTGAGGTTGGGGGATTGAGGCGTATAGCCCACCGCCGCTGTCTGTCAACAGTGTCACGAAAAAAATTCAATTAAAAACGTGAGCGTTCTTGCTGATACGCTCTTAGGGTTCCACACCTGTATGCATGGTATAAGATGAACCCGAACGAGATGATCCTGCTGCACCCTTCGCAGATGAATTCCATGCTTGGTCGTATGTATCCAACCAACAAAACAGGAAGGATTTTGTTGATGATCGATAAGAAAAAATTGACGAATACCTTCGCAAATTCAAAATTAAATTGAGAAATAAATAATCATTGTCTGGAACAATAAAAACCACAGTACACGCTGCTGTTGCCACGCCGACGATGTTTTTTCTCGCTCGCATCCAGTACGATGTGCCAAATGCGAACGAAACGTACGAGTGACACGTGGTACGAAAGTTCAGTCTGCGAATAATAAAAATGTCAAGATATCAATGAAGAATCCATCAATATCTTGGACTTGAAATGCTCGAAGTTTCTGAGATACCCCCCACGGACTTTTCGAGTGTTCAAAATAATGGATTTCTTTTAGAGCAACCTAATTGTTATTAATTTCTATTTATATTTGTAGATGCGACTATAGCGATGTTATCGTTTGTTACAAGTGCAGTCGTCGCTGTTCTCGAATGTCAGGGAGAAGTCGTCAGCGTCGTCCAAAGGGGGTATCTTAGATAACCCAAACATTTCAAGTCAATATAATTATGAATTCTTCTAATATAATATTTTTTTAAGAAAAAAATAGTTATTCATAATTTGATCGATATTTTGGATTTAACTAATCAATATGACGCGTAAATAACAACGATCGCGGTGATGTATCACCGCAGACTGAGCTCTCGCGGCACGTGTCAACCGCGTTGGGATAAATAGTTTGTGATTTATTTTAATGAGTTGTTCGAGAAAAACTTGGGGTACCTAATATACCCCATCAGCACGGCTGGGTTAAGTATTTGTTTACTAAATAGTTCGTTAGCTATACTGTCAAGTCGATTTTGGATTTGTTGCTTCAGATCGAGCAATAAGAATTTACAGAATGCTTCTCAATGATGACGACCATCCAAATTTGAATCAATAAGAAGACTTACTAAATCCATCATTGAAAAGATCCACGTCAAACTAAACGTCTAAATCCATAGTGGATAGGTATTTTTTTTTTATTTATTTATTTACAAGGGAAATGAATCTCTCACATTAATATTCCCACAAGTGTTAAACCACGACACAGATTAGTTTTAATTTTAATATTATTTCAGTTGGATTGAAGTTGTATTATTTGTTATATGATTATTTATTCAACGCAGGATATTTAGTATTAAATTAATTAGTTCCAGCGCGCGAAACTACTTTCATAAATACTTTTATAAAACATGCGGAGGTAATGGATCTCTTCCTCTTACATACCCCTTGGCCAATGTTATAAAGAATTCCCTGAACTCATAGTTTTCCTTCGGCACCTATCCGACTACTAACTTAGCTCAGTCGCGGTTAACATACATTATCGAAATAATATGCATGTTACCTAAAAGCCATAACACTAATCATTTTCAGCAGGAATTGCTAATCAAATATTTTTGGATTTGGAGCATTCATTAAGAGAAAAAAGTACATATAGTCTATTTGACATTTTGAACCTAAACCATATATTTTTTTCAAGATGTGAATTGAAATATATACGGAAACGAAGAGATTCCATTCAGTTACCTAATTCAAATTGTGTATATTTGATCGCCACTCCCAGCTATTACTCACAGATCCTCGCTCGTATTGAAATTGCTTATATATTTATTGAATGTTCTTATATCCATTGCATCGGTGTCAGGATGTAAGCGGTACGTGCGAGTTTCTCAACGAATACAATGTTGCATAGAACGTGTTCGACGTCAGATGCAGTCAACATCCACACTGTCCCGCCGTCCCTCGAGGCCCCAATATTAACCCACGGATGTTAGACATCTAATTTACATGCTACGTGAGAAATTTCAAATTGCAAATTCAAACAATCAACTTTGAAGAATAGATTACATGTTGCGATCGGGAAGGGTTGGGTGGGATTGATAAGTTTTGATCCGTACGTGTAACACTGGATATTGTTTCGGGCGTCGGTGAGGTTCGCACACTCGAATGCATTCCGTGTTTTATCGCCATATTCCAATATGGAACATAGCCATGTGCATGAGGGAATACCACCCCTGACGTAATTTCCCACCCCTCCCACTTGAGCCACAATAACATTTCTCGATACTATTTCTTCAGTGGTCTATTGAATTTCTGGCCGGACACCATTGTGATGCGGTACAGCTAACGACCTACGTATGCGGTACACACCGGCACTGCGAATTCCTTTCCCGTGATAAACGACGTGGACGGTGGTGAGGTGGGAGCCAGGAGTAGGCGGTGGTGAGGGGGGAGAGGCAGGCAGCGGTCGCCTACCAGTGACAAATGTCCCACGTCGTATGATTTGGCATTCATATGCGATGAAATACAAGGGTGTGGAGAAGAATCATCTCACGTCCGTTAAGTCATATTATCAGAGAGCTACGTTTACTTCAAAGGTATTCTGCAATAATACTACAATATATAAGGATTTGCCTATTACAATTCATTAGTTACAAGATACTGCTTCAACTCTCTACTACAACTCTCTCCTACTAATCGATGGGTTAAACTCTAGGGTTAAATAATCTACTACATCCTTTTATCCTTTTTTCATTAGAATATCTAGCATATACTAGAAGCATTGTTTAGCGAGTAAATGGAGGATAATACCAATAATTCACGAACTTTGGTTACGGAGAATCAAATAACATGTACCAATACGCGCGTCCACAGCTTCTGTTCAGTGGCTAGACGGAAAGGATTCCTCCCCGGACTACCTATTTCTTCTTTCATGATGTAAAAGCCAAGCTAGGCCATAGCTAGTTCTTCCTAGGCTTTTGGGTCAGTAAATTTTTGACTAGTCACGGTAACTTCAAGAGTAAAACCTAGTTGTATCTTCATACTGTTTTTGTGGATTCGGCTTTAATACTTGTCACGTTCTTTGGTTCTATCCTCGCCTGAACATGCGGCACCTTAAGAAATTCCCGGTGAAAAGTCCAATCGGATATCTAGACTAAAACTACTCTTCCAATAAAATAGATAAAAAATATTTTTTTTAGATCCTATAAATCAGGAAAGTATAGAAGAATGATCTTTCAATCGAAGATTCTTGGTGATCGCACTTCTTAGAGGTAAGACATCGATGAAGAAAAACGTATATACTGATCTTTTATCTTATGTGAACGTGACCATTTTTAATTCTAATCTCCTTGATTGTAGCACTCCAGAATCGATCATTTTTTTACGAGAATGTAGGAGAAAGTAATTAAGAATATTATTGAGATGTATAATTGAGAGTCTGTCGTCTATTTTATTATCCATGTCTTACAGGATAGAAACGTTTTTACGTTTAGAAATCCATGGTATTCTCAATAGACAGTATAATTTTTTTCCTCATATGTTCCTTTATGGTCCGTGTATCAACGTTCTTTTGGCTTTATAGATATCCCCTTGTTTTTTTCTAAATTATCAACAGCTTTGACATTGCATTTTCAGTCATCCCAATTCGCCTTCTTATTTTTGTCACAATTTTCGTTACTAGAAATCCGAGATAGAATTCTTAAACTCTCTTCAGATCCAAAAGATTAGCGGATCTGAATCAGCTTGGTTTTTAAAATATTGATCTCTAGGTCTAGTTTTCGATTGAGCGGTTCGCCATTTCTTCTTCGCCGGTATTTTGAATACACTTTGCCAGATTTAAATACTTTTCCAGTATTTTCTGTACTCAGACTAAACGTCTGCACAATTTTTTTTGCTGGCGTGATTCAATTGAAAGTATTTTGGAATAAATATCGATGTGTTCTAAATAATATTTACATGCTGAAAATAATAATCGACCGTGGATGGAATATTGCATTGCAACGTCAAATGCATAAATTCGAAACATCAAAACATTGTAATGAACTGCTTTGAGGCGAAAATTGAAATATACCGCAGCCTCACCCCTCGGCTACTACCCCTGAAAAAATCGAGCTTTCAAATTGAAACTGTGTTTCAATGAGATACATAAGTTTCGTCAAACAAACACACATACACAGTCAGCTCCATCTGGCTCTAAAAAAAAGCGATCATCGTAATGAGTTTACTTATTGAATTGCCCTCGTTTAATATAATTGAAACTTCTGGTAGTACACAACATATACAGGGGTGCAAATTTAATATGTTTAGAGTGCAGATAGCACAGTATAATTTTTAGAAGGCATACATTTTTTTTAACAAAGAAACCCACTTAAGGGAACAGTCTAACACCTGGGTACACCACGGCTCCTCCATCTTTGTCGCCACCCTCATCAGTAATTCTTTTTGTATTATTCATCCACATCCCTTTTTAATTTTCCATTTATCCCATTACACTGCATGTCCCAAAAATACGGATATTTCGCAAATAAATATATATGTGTGAGCGGTTTATTGACGGGAGACCCCATGGGACTCGCCCATGTAAATCGACGATACGCACCTGTAGTTCGCATACTTTGACCGTGTCCAATTTTATTCGTCTATTATATCAAATCTGAGTTACAGACGTTGAATTCAATTACGGGGATTTTTGTATTTGTATTTATATATTTTTTTCGGTTGAAAGGCCCATGAAAGCGATCGTGTCAAACATTTCCGCAGAACAAGCTGCCCTCCATCGAGCCCTAGCTGATTGATGGGCTCTCGGACGAAGGGTGGGTGTTGGCCCCACAAAAAACAACTATGCCGTATCGGTGAGGTTAAATATTTATTGAAAAAAAAACACTAGACACAATGGCGTTGGGCCGAAGGAAAGATTCATTTTTCTCGAGTGGCGGGGAAAACGCTGACGTCACGCGAAAACGATCAATTTGTTTTCGCATTGTCGACAGGTAGAAAATTTGCAATTAATTTCAATTTAAAATTTACCGTGTATGACGTTGGAATAATGCTTTTCATCTGAATTGAATTAAAAATCAATTTTGCGTAAATAATGATGATGAGTACTGATTACCTAATTAAGGTTTATCGATTTTGATAAGTTCTGCGCTGAAAAGCGTTGATATACAGATGAATCTCAGTATTTATTTAATTCGCTAAAACAAATTTTTGGTATGGAAATTAATATTTATATTGAATATATTTTTAAATAGTTATTACAACGAATTCAATTAATGTCGATGAACAAAATTGCTTTTGGTCCGATTTTAACCTTTTAACCACAATTATAAAATAGTATGTCAACTGTTAATTAATCTCTCATGTTAGCAACTCATAATGGAAGCTTTGTGTAAAAATTATTTGAATAATCACCATTCAATTCTCGTAAGTTCCGTTAGTAAATTCGAGAATTAGCTACGTTTTTGCATTTGCAAATTTATTCATGTACATAATTATGTAAATTTTCCATAGCAATTAAACGGTTAAACACAATTCAAAACGATGTTTATACTATACTCCGGTATTCAAATCTTAGTACAAACTATCCCCCTATTATATGGGATAATATTTTTATAACTCTACTCCTCTTTAGATCTCTTGGTAAAAATGGTGATTGGATATTCTTGTAAATCTCCTCATATCTTGCACGCATTGTTTAATTTCTCGTTGAAATTTCAAAGCTCGATCCATAACTGGATCATTATTTAGGAAATGCATTTCTATATTTCTTGCCATTTGCAACCCATCTTATTGTTTTAGCAGTAATCGTTGAAATTGGACCAGAACTTTCAGTGTCGCTTTCGGTATCGCTTCTGATTTCAGGAGGAACTCTTGTGGTCATATCAATTAATTCTTCTTTCATTTAACTCCTGTTCTTCAAACAATTCATCAATTTCGTTGATAGCTAAATCCTTTAATCCCTCACCTCCCATTGAACGTGCGATATTAATAATCTCCATGTTAATAGGTTCTCTATTTGGTGGCAAAAATTTAACTCCCTATTTTTTCAGTTCTTGGTACGTAAGTTCTACTCGTCATTTTCTTCCAAAGAAGACCCGTTTCGCAAGATTTAATCGAAAATTTTTTTTTTTCAACAAAACTGAAACCGTGTTAAAGCCAAACCGTGTTAAGCGAGTATCGTGTTAAGCAAGGGATGGGTGTACTTTATTGTTTGCAATTGGGAAGAAAAATGAAAATTATATTAATGAAGAATTCAACAATATCTTAACTTATTTATTTGACTACGACGGAAGGATGGCAAAACGGAAAGATCCGAGAGAAGATTCGATAAAAAACATGTGTTACCTACAAGCCATAACACTGGTTGATTTGAAATGCTTGGGGTCTATTTTCTTTTATACATATATCCCTTTCGGACAACGCTGTTTTATTCAAGCAGATGGAAGGGTTAAAGATCTTTATATATAAGACAAGTATATAGGGTCAAAATAAGAAAAATTATTATAGAGATTCTAAAAGTGATATATAGAATATAATAGACTGACGACTTCGAGGACATGTAGCATAGACGTCAATAAAAGCTGGACTAAAATTTAGAGAAATACAAGAATACGTCTAAATAAAGTGTGACTTCATCAAAAGAAGACTTAAAATAACTTTAAGATACCGTGAAAGCAAAATGAAGAACTTGTAGGTTCAATTAAAGTCTGCTTGAATAAGCTACACTTTCTTTTTACTTTTTAGTTTACTAAGCATATATTATTAGAGAGACCCGAACGAAATAGTGTATTGTATACTATAATGTTCGAGTGCAGTTTGTGTCCAAACATGATGAAGAAAACATAATCAAATCTAAATTTAAAGATGAAATATTAAGATCCCTGTTTGATTCGGATCCTCGATTAAATATCGAGAAATTGTTGCAGAGACTCAAATCTCCAAAGGGCTCTGTACAGCCACATTTTCAACGCATCGATAAGATAAATAGAATAAGAATTTGGACAACACACGAACTATTACAAAATAACAAAGAAGAGCGTAAAAAAATAAGGAATTCTTTGCTGACAAGAGCAAGAATTCGAATAAGAAATGTTTTTTTTCCAATAACATATTACGGCAGATTTCAGTTTTCTGACAAAAATTGGATAAATTAAACGATCGAAAATACAATTTTGCTTAACATAAAAAGAATAATATCTCACTATGATAATGAACGCTCTCAAAAAGCAAGAATGACCCACGAAAAAAATCAGGAATTAAACTGGAAGGTTTTGTCACACTGATTATATTACGCAGACCTTACTCCTTCCGCTTACTTTCTCTTTAAAAAAAAAATAACTACAAGAAAAATAGGGAACATTCCCTAATAATAATGGAAATTATGTTTTATAATAATATCTAGAAAAAATATGAAAAAAGCATAAAATATGGATGGATGATCATTTGAGAGTTAAGCAAAAATAACTTGATACTCTAAAGTAGCGATGTAACAATAATTGAATCGCTGAATAGGACGATTACTCGAAAAGGATTCTGTTGTAGTTTATTCTCATTCTTTAGACATGAAACCGAATTCAATTTTTGTTCCAAAAGCAAGATGAATTACTTATCATACAATAAAATGTGAGAATTTTTCGTTCTTGGAATACACAGTAAGAAGAAGATTATTCAAAGATATGATTTTCAATTGATTTGTACATTTTATTTATAAAATTCCAAGAATGCGATCGAGGTATTCAATGTTTTCAAAGAATTCGAGCGACATAAAAGAGATTTGTATCAAAAGTCATAAAGGGGGACGATGTAAAAAAGAGAGGCCAACCACCACGGCCGCTACCCCTCGCCGTCTACCAATTGGACCGAATCAAGACACGTGGACAACATTTGAATAAGAAAAAAATAATATTGCAAATTCAATTTCCGACCCCGTGGCCCCTTTCTTGGCGGCCCCCTAGCGCTAATGCGATCGCCCCGCGGTTATGTTTTATCCCAATTGTAATCTGGCTATATTGCATTGCGACGATTGCAATAGAAGTGCATTACTCTGTTAATGCGTCGGTGTGAAACGTCAGAGGGTGGGGGCGATGGGGTCTCCCCTCGACCACTCATAACCATTTGGGCAGACACCCTTGAGGAATTTGGCTACGGTGTTTTGTGCGTGTGTGGGGGGCATTATTGGAACCGATATATCACACCGACACTTGAAATGTCCAAATTGCTCGACGTCGGCCATAACATAAATGTCGCAAATCATCGCCGCCGATTCGCGATATGAATCATGCCACGGATACGCTTTGACATCTTGCTAATCAGACACGATCCTGCGAATAAAAAATCATCAAACAATATTATTCCGAATGTGAAGTTAGTCGCTTTTAGTTTTTGTCTAATCATTATCGCCATATTTATGTATTGTTAATTAATTAAAACAATAATTAAAATACTTCAAATACTAATTAAAAGAAAAAAAAATATTTTGCGGAATCCACCAAGTTCTTTATTGTTTCTACCCACATCTCTTCATACTAGACCTTTGTTATTGATGTTATTAGTGATTTTAAATTAAAAGGCTTCTCACTGCTTTTATAATGTGCCATAAATTTTCGAGGGGGTTTAAATCAGGACTAAAATCTGGCAATGAGAATGTTGAAATATTGAATTTTTTCTATTAAATCTTTGACCAGGGAAAAGAAAGAGACGTGTTAAAACATTTTTTTTTACCGTTTTAGCCCAATGGAATCATCCTGAAAGATGCAGTCGTTTATATAATTCAGGGGTCCTTAACCCTATTTTCGTGCGCCCGCTACAAAGCATTAAATAACAAAAATTACTTGTATTTTTTAAGTATATTGTCAGTCAGTCAGTATTGTTTAAATATATATTGTCAGTATGTCAGTTGAAAAATGTTAATGGTTTTCACCGCAATTAGACGTTTTGACAGATATATCTGAAACATCGTTATTGTTATTCAGTGATTTTCGTATAAAATTAGAACTATTAAAGTTACTACCAATGCAAGAGTGAATTTGATAAATAATATGTCAAAAAATTCTCTTGCACATTTTCCAGGGATGAGAAAAGGGATTGGTGAAAATATTTTTGACCTAAAACTATTTATTATTCACCTTAAGAAGCTTTTGGAGCAATTTGAAAGTAGATTCCAGCAATTTTCTATTATCGAACCAGTGGCTACATATTTGTTAATCCTTTTAATACTCAGACGTTTCTAAAATTGCTAATTCCATAGCGGAAATTTTTCTAGAAAAACGTCAGAAATTGAAGATGATATTTTGAATATTCAAAATGACATCATATTAAAATTGTGCGGACTGAATACAAATATTTGGAATCTAGCTGACCATAAAAAGTACCCTCTTTTAAAAAAAAACTGGTTAAATCCTGTTTTGGTTCAACATACTTGTGCGAATCCTCATTTTCTACCATGAACATAATTAAATCAAAAACCAGATCTCGACTTACCAATAGCAAGCTCGATGATTGTTTACGATTGGGATTATCATCTTACACTCCCAACTTTTTTTTTTTAAAAGTTAGTAAGTGAAATATATTTTCAAAGATCGCACCAAATGTGCTTTGTTATTTTGAATATATTTTATTTAATAACTTTTTATCTTGGGCATTTTTTTCTTCTTTTTTTTCTTCGATTTTTTTGTAAATTTTCAATGACAAGAACAATGATAAAATAAATATTCACCTAAATCTTAAATGCGCCCGGAACCCCTGAGATAGATGTTGTTCTATGGATGGAACAAAGTTCCCACTAATGATTCTTTTATAATTTCTGCATTGACGGTTCCATCGAAGAATACTAAATCTTCAACTCCACAGTAGGGAAAAGCATTTCCAAAGCATTTTTCCTACTGTTCACCGTTGGCCTGATGGATTTTTCTCAAACTTTCTCCTGTTTTCCTCCTTAGATACTACATGCCATCCGAGCCAAGTAAGTTAAATTTGCTTACATCCAACAAGATAATTTTCCTCCAGTCTTCTTCAGTCTAGATCCGGCATAATTTTTCCCATTGGATTCTTTTGGAATGCATTTGTTTCTGCAGAAGTGTTTTTTTCGTCGATGATCTTGCCATAAAACCATCTTCCCTGAGCCTTCTCTGTACCATTTTAACACTGACATCGGTTCGTCCACCTCAGATGAACTATAATTTTATATCCACAGCAGTTTTTAATTAGTTGGTTGAGCAGAACCTTATTAAAATACGATCTTCTTCAGCGGTTGTCTTTCGTTTTGATCATGTTCCTTGTTTGTGCTCTACAGACCCAGTCTTTTGGAATTTCTTTATACATTTAATCACTGCAGATTGACTGAACTCACCAATGCACTTATTTTTCACTATTTGCAACATGTTATACAATATACCCAACTACTTCTGGTAATGTTGTTAATGTACGACTGAAGTTTCTATACGAAGAACCAAAAAAAGACTATCATATTGAATATGGTTAAGCTCCTGCAGGGTTGACTTTCATCTACTTGTTCGATATCTTTTATTGTATATGAATTTTATGTTTATTCAGTTTTGTGACAGATTTTATGAACCTATTAGTATTGAGTTAGATCATTGAGTATAGTAGCATTAAAAGCCCCTTGGAAAATGTTAATAAACATTTTTAACGCCATATGAACTATCCTGGAATAACAATGATCAATGATTTAAAAAATATGTACACTGAGTGTTCGACTGAAAGGTTTTATCACACCATTAATATTCTTCAGACTTATTTAAAACCTGATTTAAAAAAAACAAATAATGCATGTTATAAACCCATTTGCCGATTCACTCATTTGAATGTATCCAATTGCATTATTAATCGTCAGATCGGCCGATAACAGTGGCGTTAAGGCCAAAACCGAATTAAGTCACGTGCGTATTAATCGGCGCACGCATAAATTTAAAACTCTGCCACAACACTTTAATCTCACTATTAATATTCATATTTATTCAGCAATCAACATGGAGCGGGAAATGGCGTTCATATAAAATTGGTATCACTGAAATATCACGTGCCCCCAAATCCCTCGGCTTTGAACACAACACACATTTTCAATCCCCCTCAACCCCCTCGCGGTATTATATGGAACGTGTATAATGCGCTCTTGTCTTGCCGACATTCAATTATGCGAAAAATACGCAATTTAAATTTAAAAAAAAATCTAATTATGATTGAAATTTTCTTGTATTCGTTGCGCTCGGTTGGTCTGTCAAAGAGTTGCAGTCTGCAGTGAGTCACGGTCGGGATTCGGGTCCCACCCCGGGCCCAGATGTTCCCGGTCCCCGTGGGACAATACTAAGCTCCCCCGGATCACTTGGTGTTTTTAGTTATTTTTATATCCCACCCCCATCTGATGACTATGCAGCGTGGCGAGGGGAGATCGCTCCACCATCAAATTGACTTATGCATACGTTTCGCGTTTTTCAATTATCAACAAATGATTGGACATTAATTCAAAACAACAGTGGTGCATTATATGAATAATATAATTTGAATTTGCATACATAACGCGTTCAATTCCTGGTAACTAATGCCATTTTAGTGCGCGAAAAAATATTAAAAAAAAAAAAAAAAAATTTAACGCGAATATATAATAAAATTAACGCCAAAATTATGATTATTAACACCATATAGTTGAGCTTTAATTATCCTATAAAACAGTAATGAATATATAGCATGAACAGTGATTAAAGTTACTGCAATATGTGGGATCGGACAATAATTACAAATATTTAATAATAAAAGTTAGATATAATAATACTCTTTCAATATAAAACCTACATGTCGCATTTTTTTGTGTTTGTATGAAATAATCTAAGGAATAAATATTGTGTTTTATTGTCTGCAATTGCGAAAAATTAAAAACAACAATATTCGTATTGCAAGAGATCAGTCTTCTCCAAGACATCACCGAGAGTGTTGTAATTTACGCGTCATGTTAATTATTTAAAAAATAAAAGTTTTGACCAAATTTGACCAAAGAATAAATATTATAAATAATCGTTGTCTGCAATTGCAAAAAAAAAATAAAAACAATTGATGTCGATTAGTTAAAAAATCATAAAACAAAGTCATGTGTCATTGAAAAT